>MUZH01004342.1:0-34174 GCA_003012965.1 Juglanconis oblonga | reverse complement strand
CTGGGGGGGGGGGGTGGCCTCCAGCCCTGGAGGTGGAGAAATATACCTAGCGCCGAATCCTGCCCGTAGCCCGATCCACCTTAGCACTGCTCGTCCCGTCCATTTTTTCGCCAGTCGGTGTGAGGAGACGAACATTGGTCGCAACACCAACAACATCCGTTCTACAGCTCTACAGGCACTCAATCCACCCGCGATCGCCTCCATCCCTTCTGCCAGCTCATCTCGAGTCATCCACACTCTCTTTCTTGACCGATCTCTTGTCTGCCGCAGACCTTGGGTTTTCAGTACGCGTCGTGGCCCTCGCGCCTCCAACAAGTCCACGTCGAATCTTTCGTTCGACCAGCTCCTGACTCCTGGCTCCTGGCTCCTGGCTCTGACGTGTTGAACATAATCCCGAAAACACACTCCTCTCCCACACCCTCATACCACCTTCAAGATGGGCGTCGCAACACAAGCCCTCTACTTCCTCCTCCACCCCAATCAGCTTCGCAGTGTCATACAATGGTACGCTCTGGCGCAACACTGGTGACCCGTATGTCCTCATCTTCATAGCTGACTGTGACTGCCATCACAGGAAGGTCTGGCACGACCCCGTACATCACCGTGACCCCTCCAAAGAGACCCCCACTGAGAAGTCATGTTTCCATTTCCTCAACCTCACCTCCAGAAGCTTCTCCGCCGTCATCCAGGAGCTCAACCCGGAGCTACTCATGCCCATCACCCTCTTCTACCTCGTCTTGCGCGGCCTCGACACCATCGAGGACGACATGACCCTCGACATCAAAACGAAGGAGCCTCTGCTGCGCAATTTCTACAAGAACATGGAGATTGATGGCTGGACCTTTGATGGGACTGGGCCCCACGAGAAGGACCGCGACTTGCTCATACACTTCGACAACGTCATCGCAGAGCTGAAGAAGATCAAGAAGGAGTACTATGCCGTCATCAGCGACATCACGCACAAAATGGGCAATGGCATGGCAGATTACGCCCTCAACGGCGATCTGAACGAGTACGGTGTAATAACCGTCAAGGACTACGAGCTGTACTGCCACTACGTTGCCGGTCTGGTCGGCGATGGTCTCACCCGTCTGTTTGTCGAGTCCAAACTCGCCAATCCCGCCCTTCTCGACAGGCCCGAGCTCACCGAGTCCATGGGCCAATTCCTGCAGAAGGTCAACATTATCCGAGACATCAAGGAGGACTTTGACGAGGGCAAGAAGTGGTGGCCCAAGGAGATCTGGAGCAAGCACGTCGACAACATGGAGGACCTCTTGAAACCTGAACACAAGCAAAAGGCCCTCTGGTGCGGTTCCGAGATGGTCCTGGACGCTCTGAAGCACGCCGACGATTGTTTGTTCTACATGGCTGCGGTAAGAGACCAGAGCGTGTTCAACTTCGTGGCCATTCCCCAGTCCATGGCCATGGCCACCCTCGAAATCGTCTTCATGAACCCGGCCCTCTTCCAGAAGAATGTAAAGATCACGAAAGGGGATGCATGCCAGCTCATGATCGAGTCGACGCAAAATCTGAGAGTGGTGTGCGATGTCTTCCGCCGGTACGCTCGGAGGATACACCAGAAGGCGGACCCCAGAGATCCCAGCTATCTGGAGATCTGCATACAGTGTGCCAAGGTTTGTCAACGCCACCTGCCCCTTCCCCACCGATCACGGCCCTCCGAGATGGCTAACCTCGTGATATAGATCGAGCAATTCATCGAAAAGATTTTCCCCACACAGGATGTTGCAAAGTTGTCGGCCGAGGACAAGGCCAAGGCAAGGCAACGAGAAATAGACCAGTCCGCAGACCGGAAGGAGGCCTTCGTTCTCATTGGCGCTGTCCTTCTCGTTCTCACTTTCGTTGGAGGTTTAATGGTAGGTCGCTGCACCGTATTCGTTACGGGGCCTCTCACTAATGCTCGGACAGATTGGGACGGCCTGGTTCATGGGGGCCAGATTCGACGGCATCTCAGAAAAGATCTCGGTGGGCAAGATACTGACCGTGGGCAAACCCGATCCAGTCGGGGCGCCAGCACCTGGGGCGCCACCACCAGCCGGGCGCGAAGAACTGTAACGACGCAGTAGTGGTTGGGCCCTTATGAAAAAATTTACGCGACGATGTGACACACGGTTGGCCGGCACACCAGGGTGAGAATTACTGCACGGATGGCAGGCGGTCATATATGCATCTCCGGGCAGGACTGGACATATACCTGATACTAATGACATAATCATACCCCTCTCGAAAGCACCTCCCCTCGGTGACCATGCTCTCACCAAGCAGCAGACTCACTGGGGCCACAGGCGAGTATACGGCGCATGAGTGCGTGTACGAGACCTTTTGGAAACGGATTCAAAAATATTCAAAAAGCATGGATGTCAAATTGCAATTCAGCCTCCTTCCATGGTTGTGATTGTGCCAAGAAATGCTGAAAATGATACGGGGCATTTGAAGTCTGGTTTTCCGGGCACATGGAGGTGGTTGTTCTTCGGGTTTCTCGCCAGAATGACTACTGCACATGGATTGCAGACATTTTTCTCTGGTTGATGCTGACGATTTGACGTACTTTTCTTCTTTTTCTTCCCACCGCCAGCGACTTGCCACTTGCCACTTGGTAGCACGGACGATGTAGTGTCCTAATCTTGAAGTCTGAGTTACACCCAGACGACGGACCCCTCAACAAGTACACTCATATTCTTGTCTGCTTGTCATGCATGGGCAGCTACTCGGTCCGCTGGCACCAGCCCCATGTATATGTAGTCTTGCCACGATCTTGAAAATTCGAGAAAAGACATGTCGGGAATGTGGCAGGCATGAGGAACGAAAGGTGCTGAGAGAGCGACCACATGTCTTGGCCATAGTAGCCACCTTCGGGGAAGTGTGTCGGATGGGCCTTGTCTGGTCAGAATGCTTCTCAGGCGGATTGCATAGCTAGCTGTATAAACAAGTACGCCGTCATCCCCGACATGGACAAAATTGAAAGATACGTACGTACGTATAGCAGGGGACGAGGGGTTCCAAGTTGCTAGCTTACATAAGAAGCAGTCCCCTGCAGATCTTCTTCACCCACATCGACAACATGCACAGGTCTCCTTTCCCCCTCTCATCATCATCTCTGTCACCATCTCCGATTCGCCCTCGAAAGCGACGACTGTCACACCAAGCATATCATATTGGTAGGGCTCTCGCCTGTTCCTCTGTCGAGTTCTTCAAAAGTCTCGTTGATAGCGTCGATTGCGGCGGAAAGGGGGTCGATGGGCGTCGGTTCTCCCTCAGGTTGAAGTGGCCCTTCCAGAGGTGCCAGCACCCCTTCGCAAGCCCACGATCCGGCGGACCGCAAGTCGTCAGTCAAACTCTTAAAGGGCTAAGGTCGGCAGACATTGGACTGCCGTCGTTCTATTGCCCGTTTCAGCCTTGCGAGTGGCCAGGTCATCCATTGGCGTCGGTTGAAGTCTGAGCTCTCGACTCTCACATCCTAGTCGTCAACGCGGCACACCGCCTCGTCCAGCCATTTCATCTCATTCCGTCTTGTCGCTCCTCAGCTCTTATAACGGCTTCTACGATACAACATCAGGGCTCCTCGTATCTCACATCGTCTCAACGACCGTCCGTTATTCGCATGGCCGCAACCATGGCCACTCTCCAGGTGGGCGCCGCCGACCTCTCGGCAACCAAAAAGAAGGCCATCGAAGATGCCGACAAGATGCAGCGCGCCATCATACGCGACTGTGCCGAGAACGGCAGGCAGCCTCCTCCTTATTCACTCTCGGAGCTCATCGGCAAGGGCAGCTTCGGCCGCGTCTACAAGGCCAGGGCATCTGGCACCGGTCAGCTCGTTGCCATCAAGATCATCAGCATCGAGGAAGGCGACAGTCTGGCCCCCGGCGCTGCGGATACCTTCAAGGATATTCTCAAGGAAGTGAACACTCTGAAGAAGCTCGGCGACAGCGGCGCCAAGAACATCAACACCGTCATCGAGACATTGCTCGTCGGCCCCTCCATGTGGATCGTCACCGAGCACTGTGCTGGCGGTAGTGTCTCGACCCTGATGCGTCCCTCCGGAGGAGGTCTGCCCGAGAAGTGGATCATCCCCATCCTGCGCGAGGTGGCCCAGGCACTGTTCTGGGTGCACAAGGAAGGCATCATCCACCGCGATATCAAGTGTGCAAACGTGCTGGTGACCGAGACGGGCGGCGTTCAGCTTTGCGATTTCGGTGTCGCTGGTATTATCGAAACCAAATTTGACAAGAGGAGCACAGTCACTGGCACCCTGAACTGGATGGCCCCCGAGCTTTTCGACATGTCCGTCTCGTACGGCACCGAGGTTGACATCTGGGCTTTTGGGTCTCTGGCTTTCGAAGCTGCCACTGGTCTGCCTCCAAATGCAAAGAACATGGCCCGGATTGATATTCTCCAGTTTGGTTCGTACTTGAAGCAGCACTGCCCGCGTCTCGAGGGCGACCAGTACTCCGGAAATCTGAAGGATCTGGTTGCTTTCTGCATGACAGAGGATCCGCGCGACCGGCCCTCTATCAGCCAGGTTCAGAGGCACCCATACATTTGGAATACGGCCCAGAGTTATCCGACGGTATCTCTCAAGATGCTGGTCAACGCGTATCGACTATGGGAAGTGCAAGGTGGAAACAGAATGTCTTTGTTTAACGCAGGAGGCGCACAGGCCCCTTCTGCCGGCAATGAAGCGAATGACGCGTCAGCTGATGATGGTTGGGACTTCGACACGATGGCCGGCGGCTTTGACCTTCCGCGTCTGGGAGATACAGAAGCCAAGGCCGTCTACGATGCGTACGGGCCTCGTGTCTCCATGATGCCTCCGCCTCCCAGGGAGTCGAGCCGTCGCCGCCGACCGCCCAACGTCCCGAAGCTGAAGGGTCCACTCGAGAAGGCTTTCGACCCTAATACCATCACCACTTACGAGGACAACTCACGGCTCTTTTACGGCAGACCTATGCCGACCTCGGCCCCCGAGATGGGCTCTGACAAGAGGGAGATGTCCAGCATTGAGCAGCCTCGGGAGTCTCTCATTGATCTGGATTTTTCCCTCGACGGCGACAGGCTCTCTCGTTTTGCGGACATGGATGGCGAGACTATTAAGGGTAGTAGTCACATGCCGAATCGTGAGACAATTCGGGAATCTGGCTTGATCGATCTCGACGCTTCTCTAGATGGGGACAGGCTATCCCGATTCGCTGATATGGACACTGTTAGGGCCAGTCGCGCCAGTATTAGACCACTTGGGAGGAGCCAAACCACTCTGGACCGTCGCCGCACCCAGGACTGGACGTTTGCAGGTGCGGATGTGGATGAAAACAGCCAGGAGAGTCCAGAGAAACACCACGACAATGGTCGTCAGAGGGAGAGTCAGCTCTTCCGGAGCCAATCTACGATGGACCATCGACGTACGCAGGACTGGACCTTTGCTTCCGCAGCACCTCAGACATCCCCCCAAGATCGACCAGCAGAGATTGGACGCAGTCAGTCGAGCCTTGAGAATCGACGCACTCAGGAGTGGACTTTCGCCAGTGCTGCCTCTACCAACACACGCCTGGGAGGCGAGTGGTTTCAATCCAACGAGGAGGATGATTACATGGCACTCGACTCTCTCCCCCAAAGCACTGCGACCCATCAGCAAAACGACTCACTGGCTGTGATCCTCCCGCCGAGAGCGGCGACAAGTTTGGAGGTTAGCCGATTCTCATCATCGAGCCTAATTGATCTCGACATGAGCCTCACCGGGGAGGGAGGCGAGCTCCTTCGCCCCTCCACCGCGGTCCCCGACTCGGCGATGTCGGACTCGTGGACGCCTTCGTTCCGAATACCACAGCACTCGTTCGGACTGTCTAGTGATGGGTCTCTGCCTTCGAGCAGTAGGGAGCCTTCCTTGTACATACCCGACGACGCTATCCCGAGGAGCAACCGGGAACCCTCTCTCTACATACCAGATGAGGCCATCCCGAGGAGCAACAGAGAGCCATCTCTCTATGTGGTGGATAATGTTAGTCCGAGTGGCTCGTTCTCAGCATCGGAAAGGGAGCCGTCGATTTATGTGGGGGATGAATTCGGCCTGCAGGCAGTACCGTCCACACCCACATCGGAGGGCATGGGCATGGGCATGGTCATGACACCACCGTCCGACTCGAACGACTTCTCTGACGACGCAGAGAGGTTGCAGACGAATGGCAGTGGTCACGTGTTCATCACGGTGGAGGACTCAGACGTGGACTCGGAGGCACCCATGCCGGCCCTTCCGTACATGCCCCGGCCGCCTACGGTGAACGTACTGCAGGGCACGGCTCCCCCTGAGCAGGTCAAGGACGAGCTTCAGCGGATGATCAGAAGCCTTCACGAGCACCTGCAGTACACGCGGTCTGTGCTGCGTAGCTTCCCTGTCCGCTCCGGTCAGGTGGATCATCCTCCGCCCGAGGTTGCCTTGTGAAGAACACGACGAGGGTGATGTGGGGGCGGTGGTGACAAGGAAGACTCATTTAGGACTGATTGATTTATTCTGCTTTGCATCTTCGCGGTCGGGCGTTTCGGGCAAAGGAGTGCGTTTTTCGACAAGATGTATAGACTAGGCAGGCATCACATGGCGTCGCAATCGGTGGCAAGACGGGGGATTATAACGAGGATACCAGGAAAGTTATTATTTAATCTGACGGGGATGGAGCATGATTTGCATATCTAGTCCGTCCTCTTTTGAGTTCTGCGCATAGGATTGTGCTAAGGCTCCCCGCTTAATTAATCCATGCATGTAACTCGGTATATATTCTACGCTCAGGTAGTCCAAGCCTCATGTCAAACTTAGGTTGGTCCAGCTGAGAGCACTTGATGGCTGCCTACCTAGGGTACAGTGTCTACCTGGTACTCTGTAGGCACAACCAATAGCTGGCTTACTAGTCCCCCCCCCCCTGTGTCTGCAGGCAGCCTCAATAGGGCGGGCAGACATGGTATGGGAGAGTTCCCTGTTGATTGGAGCCAGAAGGCGAGCTGAGGTTGTCTTAGAATCCCAGCAGTCAATTTGGGAGAGAGGATAACATGCTTAAGGCGAACTGCATACCTAACTGCAGCCGGCTTACCCGTGGTGTACTTGAGAGCATCCAATTCATCTGCGTCTCAGGTCTCACTACATACAGGCGTGCCCACGGAACGAGTTATAGTGCACTTTCCTGGATGGCGACAGGATCTCTTACGCTCGAACTCGACACTGACATCGACACCGACACGGGCCGACACCGACAACAACAACACCAATACCAATACCAATACCAATACCAATACCAATACCAATACCAACACCAACACCAACACCAACACCAACACCAACGCCCTTCCGTCTCGAACGTGCAAATTCCACGGTGGAGTCAACCAAGTATGGAGTTACCAAGGCTCACAAACTCTACCTCCAGTCTATGGGAGCTGGGGTACCACAAACGTCTAGAGATGTGGCCCTGGATCAACACGGCTATATCACTCATTCTGCCGGCACTCCTCTCTGTGCCCTTTCTCTACGGCCTCTCCTCTCTCTCGGCACTCAACAAGAGAGAAAACCTTGAGCGTTGGCGCAAGAACTACACCAGCTTCAAGAAGCTCACCCCCTTCATCCTTCCCAAGGATAAGGCCCACGTCCGCTCCGACACCATCAACCTCGCCATCGTTTCCATCTGCAACCTCTTCTCCCGCATCACCAACGTCCTCGTGCCCATGATGCTGCGGCGCATCGTCGACAGACTCGCCGACCCATCCGCCTCACTGCCCATCGCCGACATCATCATTTTCGTCCTGCTGCGCCAGGTCATCAACGAGGCCCTCATGAGCCTCTTCTGGACCAAACTCGTCCGCGTCGAGACCGACATTTCCAACCGTCTCATGTGCCACCTCTACGACAAGGTCCTGTCGCTGTCCGCCGACTACCACGACTCCAAGCAGCCCCTCGAGACATACAACACCATCACCCATGCCGGACCGCGCTTCGCCCGCTTCGCTATGAGCATTGCCTTCGACAAGACTTCGGCCATCATCGACCTTATCGTGGCCATCATCGCCTTCTGGCGCATATTCGGCGGCCGTCTCGCTGCCTCCATGGGCGCCATCAGTATCGTCTACGTCTGGGCCTCGTCCAAACTCATCCCGCAGCGGCAGTCACCCTTCGCCACCGCCCTCAAGCTGCGCCGCGAGCGCGACGAGATCGGGAGCGACGTCGTGCGCAACTGGCACACCGTCGTCGGATTCAACAACGTGCGCTACGAGCAGCAGCGCTACCGGGAGGCGACGGCACGATCGCGCGAGTTTGACGGCGAGATGATGGTTGCGCGGAGCCTGGTGAGCTCGCAACGGGACCTGATCATGGCCGCAGGGTTCATCATCCTGGCGCTGTTGGCGAGCGTGAAGATCAAGACGGGCCATCCGGAGACGAGCAGGAGCGTGGGGGATTTTGTCATGCTGCTGCAGTACTGGGGTGATCTGGCGTATCCCATCCAGAATTTCGTGGGTTGGGTCAGCTGGTTTGACGAGTTCTTTGTCGAGTCGGATAAGATGATCGAGATCATGGAGGTGCAGCCGACGGTGAGGGATAAAAAGGGGGCACGGGATTTCGAGCTCAAGAACGGCGACATTGAGTTCGAGAACGTGGGGTTCTCGTACGACGGCCAGCGCCCAGCTGTGAGAAATATCAGCTTCAGGATTGAGGGAGGCAAGACCGTGGCTATCGTGGGAGAGACGGGCGGTGGGAAGTCCACCCTTCTCCGGCTGTTGTGTCGAAGCTACGATGTTACCGAAGGAATCATCCGAGTGGACGGCCAGGATATCCAGACCATCCGCCTCAGCTCCCTCATGGCACACATCAGCATCGTTCCCCAGATCATCAGCGTCTTCAACGACACGATGGAGAAGAACCTGAAGTACGGGAAACTCGACGCCACGCACGAGGAGTGCGAGAGCGCAAGCGAAGCCGCGGCTTTCCACAACAAGATCATGAGCTTCACCAACAACTATCAGGAGAAGGTCGGGGAGAAGGGCACGAAACTCTCCGGAGGCGAGCTGCAGCGTCTGGCCATCGCCAGGGCGCTGTTGCGCGATTCGAAGATCGTGCTGTTCGATGAGGCGATGAGCAGTCTGGATAGCGAGACGGAGTGGAGGATCCAGGAGAGGCTGAGAGAGTTTTGCGCCAACAAGACGGTCATCATCATTGCCCATCGACTGGCGACTGTCGCGCATGCGGATCTCATTCTTGCTGTCAAGAACGGTAGGATCGTGGAGGCTGGTCGGCAACAGGATCTGTTGGAGAAGAAGGGATACTATTACAACCTGTGGGATAAGCAGAGATTACAGTGAGGCACTGGCTAGGAGCGTGGTCTCTCTAAAGACCATAGATCCATGGGAGCAGGCGACAGCCGTCTGAAGACGGGAGAATAGATAGTGGAGACTAGAAGACAGGGAAGGCAAATGATCATGGACAAGGGCTTGGTGGTGGAGCATCATAAAGAGTAATCCCCGGGGTAGATCGACAACCAGCCTCTAGGTTGATAGCATCAAGAGAGATCACAACAGGCCGATCTATGTATGCTTCGAGAACCACCGCATGGTAGAGAACTCTTGTACTGCATGATCTTCTGGGCGATATCTTCCTCTGAACTCTTAGAGTTCCACATGAGGCCATTGGAGCATATATCAGATAATTCGGGTGGATGCATCATTTAATAGTGGTTCCTCCTGCCAGCACAGGAAGCTATTATGACACCCACGCAGCGTAGCCCTCAGTGGTCTCTGTCCCGTCAGCTGGGCAGCACAGCCAGAGAATATGTTCACCAGGCTCTACTAGCATTCCATGGGGAACTTCATTGGGTTCAGATTAAACGTTCGATTCATGCATGAGCAGGTATCATCTCTCTTATCTACAAGACCCAGAGCTGCCCGCAAAGACGCCCAAATGCTTTGTGATCATCCTTTCCCAACGCCATCGAGAATCTCATGAATGCAACGGCCACCCAATGCTGAATCACAATGCTTCAGAGTCCCCCCTCGTCATCATAGGCACCAACCATAGGCACCATCAGCGATTCCTCCTTCTCATTAGACACCGTTGTTGACGATCAGGCTGGTCGTGAGCCTCACGTTCGCCCTGACCGTCGCGTTCGTAGAGTTCGCCAAGCCCTTGATCCTGTCGGCCACGACATCAATATCGGTGATGCCCTCCAGCGCCATGACGTACGCAGCCAAGCCGGCGACGTGCGGGCTCGCCATGCTGGTGCCGCTCATGACCTTGGTGTCGGTGGTGCTCGAGATGCCGACGCTCTGCACGTTGACGCCGGGCGCGAAGACGTCGACGAACTGGCCGAAGTTGCTGAACGGGGCCCTGGCGTCGGTGGCCTGGTCGATGGCGCCGACGGTGATGGCACCTGTGGCAGAGGCCGGGCTGCCGTTGGAGGCGTCCACATTTTCGTTGCCGGCGGCGACGACGGGCACGCAACCGGCGGCGCGGATGGCGTTGATGGCTTGGTTGATGACGGCTGACTTGCCCCCGCCGAGGGACATGTTCATCACGGACTTGCCGGAGAGCTTCAATCGTGAGACGGTTTCGGCCACTGTGGGGTGTGCTTGTGTCAGCTGATTTGACTCTCGCACAGGTTGGGGAGACTCTTGCCTCCTGGGCCAGCAAGAAGTGAGAACGTACCATAGTTCATACCGGCGAGGACTCTCGCGTTCGTGCCCGCCCCTTGTGCGTCGAGGACCTTGACGCCCACGAGATCGACCTTCTTCGCCACGCCAAAAGTTGCCCCACCGATTGTCCCGGCAACGTGTGACCCGTGCCCATTCTCGTCCGTGTCAACGTCGTTGACGGCATTGAAAGCCTGGGTCGCCCTGTCCTGGAACTGGGTGTGGTTGGCCATGATGCCCGTGTCGATGATGAAAACGAAGATTCCCTGGCCGGCACTGTCGTCGAAGATGTAGTCTGTGGCGCCGGGCCCGTTGGCCGAGAGACGAGCAAGACCTGTGGTGGCGTCGGGTTGTCTGACCAGAGCGTTCAGGTTGACATATGCGTCGGCCTCCATGAAGGACACCTCACTGGCCGAGTTGATCTCGATAGCCGACCGGTCGTCTGCGTCCAAGGCCATGGCCCTCATGGTGCCGATGCTGAAGGTGTGCACCTTTGTGCTGAAGAAGCGGTTGTCAACGGGGGAACGTTTGCCGATATTCCTCTTGGCCATGGTTTGTATCCATTTGGCTTGGTGGGCGGCCACCATGTCATCGTCACAAGTGTCGTTGTAGACCACGATGTAGCTGTTGGGGATGGTGTCCCTCGCCCCGCTGTTCGCGATGGGCACACCCAAGCCTTGGAAAGCAGTGTGTCTCTCATCGATCTGCGGACCTGCCGTATCGAACGGGGCTGGGAGTCCTGCCACGAAGGCGACCAGAAGAGAGACGGAGGCGAGAAAGAAAGAGAAAGGAGACATGGTGAAGAAGGGGAGGGCCCGGGTGGACCAAGAGAAAAAGGATTAGAAGAAAGTTGCCAAGGCCTCTCCAGACCAGGAGTGAGTTGAGTGGATGCTGTCACTTGCCCAAGAGGTAGACAGACCACTGAAAAGGGAGGCGTCGTGAGGCCGAAGTGGGTAATGACTGACAGAAAGGGAAAAAGAGTATCACGGCCTTCGTCGTAACAAGGTGGATGAAAGAACAAGCTCCAGGCCTCAAGATATATAGATATATATGTACTTTGAAATGAAAAAAGAAAAGAAAAGAAAAGAAGGAAAAAGGAAGCAGGAAGGAGTGTGAAAATCCTCGTGATGGAGTACAATAGGAAGAAGAGAACAAACAATGGAACAATGGCACAATGGCAGAGGGGGAAGGGGAAGGGGATCAATGGTCACCACCATGGGTACCGTGTGGCCAATTCGCGCAGAATCGGAGACAATACCTACCATTCGACCGGACCGGCAGTGTTGCAAAGCAGGCCCATCATGAACATCAAAGACAAATAATAGGTCCTCAGGGCTGGGTGTCGCGAGAGCACTTGGCGGTATTGGCCTGGCGGATACCGGTGTGAGATGCAGGCCAAGGTCCAGGTTGGGCCGGGATGAACACGGTAGCAATGGCAGGAGACGGCGCTACCTACATAGTAGGTCTTGGTGTGCTTCACTGCGTGGCCCTGGCCGGCTGTGACGACAAGCAAGGAGGGAGGAGGTCGGCGACGAGGCCCACGCCTTGTGCAGCCTTCTGCCATGCCAAGTCAAACGCGTGACAGACAGCCTTGAGGTTTCCAAATCCACCCGAGCGGGAACAGAGTGGGCAGGCAGAGAGGATGAGCGTGGGACGGACGTAACATCATAGTACAGGCAAGCACACAAGCACACAAGCACAGGCACACAAGCACAGGCACACAAGTACAGGCACACAAGCACACGTACAAGCTAAGCTCCCTGTTCACGAGCGCGCAGGGCGCTTTGCATTGTGCTAGCGAGCCTAGTGGCGACGCGTTTCTCTCAGCATCTGGACGATATCTTGGACATACACTACTGCCGCACCAATAGGCGCCCGGGTGGAGGCTCGTGCCACGCAAAGTCCATCAGTGTAGAACCAACGCCGTAAACAAAGCACGGACGGTCGAAGAGGAGGAGGGAAACAGAACCTGAGCGTACATAGTATACTATACATAGCACTATACTATGGACAGTACACTTATAGGAGCAAGAACCACAAGGGGATGCGAGACGGGACCCACTATTTAGAGGTGTGATGAGGTCGGGACCAGGGCCCCGGGATTTACGGGGCCTGGGATTTCCAGGACAGGTCTCGACAAGTATCGACATGTAGCCTCGTTACTGAACCAATTCTCATGGCGCGTTGCTTGGGATGGCAGTGGGCCTTATCAGCCCTGAGCAGGAAGGGAGGGGGAGAGAGAGAGAGAGGCTCATGTGTGCTAGATTGCGGACTCATGACCCGTACAGACCAGCAAAGTGTCAGCGGAGATTCAAGGGTCGGAGAGGGGAGACCCGGGAGATCGGGAGATCGGGGGCCCCTAAGGGTCACTGGAGAGATTGGAAGTCAGGAAAAACACTTGATCGGATGACGGTTCAGCCGGAATTCGACAGGCCGTGGAGCGGCGCACAGATGCGAAGCATTGCCTGCCAGTGGACGGACGGGTCTGTAGTACGGAGCACAATATACACAGCGTGAGGCGTGTAGGAGAGGAAACGAGACGCCTGTTTTTCGTCAGGTCGTCCTCGAGACTCGAAACTGCCAGTGACTGGACTGGCGCGTCTGGATTGCGGAAGACGATGTCGGGTGGTAGTCGTCGTCGTCGTCGTCGTCGTCGTCGTCATTGTAGTAGTAGTACTAGTAGTGTACGTAGGATGTACTATGTAGTAGTGAGTGAGTGGCGAAGAATCATGTTCAACCTTGTCGTCAATGTCGTCGGTAGTCGGCAGTCGGGATCATGGGACGACACTGCCAGGCTGCCAGCTGCCAGGCAAGTCTTGTCGGCCGAGTCAGGGTTAGGGTCCGCATGTGTCTATTTTTAGCAGGCCATGCGCGTGCTGCGAGGGTTGGAACGGTTTCACAGCTTGTTACCAAGCAGTCATTCGTCAACTTGCCCAGGCCAACAAAACAGCTCCGCAGATCTTAAGTTGAGATGTGCAGCCATTATGGCTGGCTGGTTATGGCTGGCTGGTTATGGCTGGCTGGTTATATGGCTGGCTGGCTATGGCTGGCTGGCTGGCTATGGCTGGCTGGCTACGGCTGGCTGGCAGCTGGCCGCTGGCAGCTGGCAGCTGACCTGCGGACCTGCTGATGAAGTGGAATGCCCATCCGTGCCATCCAAGACGGTGGGTGGATGGGTGGTTGGTCCACATGCTCGGTACGTGCTGAGGAAGACGATACGGTCTCTCTCTCCTCTTCTCATGGCCGTCGGTGCTTGACGAGGTGGAACTGGCAGCTGAGGACTTGCGTAGGTACTGTAATGTGTAAGCTCACGTTTTATCTACGGCGGGTGAGGGATGGAGATGCATGGAACGAAGGGAACGTTTGCACAGCCTCGTTCCAATAAAACCAGCAATTTCCCTTTAGCCGCCTGCTGCATACAGTACAGACACCTTTATGGTAGACCACGGACCATTGCTTGTCTTGCTCCATTCCTCTTCAAGCTTTTACACAGTCGGCTCGTAATCTTCTCGTCGGCCTGAGGACGACAACGACGAGAACAACGGCGACCGTCACCACCACCATCACCACCACCATCACCACCACCACCACCACCACACAGCATTCCAGGCCCGAGATAGCTGCATGACCCATCCATCACTCACTCTCCGTCAACAGAGATCACAGAGTACACGAAACACCACCGCCGTATCCTGGACCAATCCCTGCCGGCCAAGTCTCTTCCTCACGCGACCTTCCCACTCCCACTCCCCCTCCGACTCCGCCGCCATCTTTGTTTCCTTACATCACTTCGACTGTTTCCTCGCGCCTGGACTTGGAGATTTGGTTTTGGTTTTGGATTTGCGTTTCCGTTTCGAGACAACATCTACACTGGCCCGCACCTCCCGCGCAGAGGGGTCAACCAAAAGTCAACTTCTTCTCGCCCCTCCCTTGAAGCCCTTTCTCCTTCTCCTTCCGGTGCTGGACCATCAGAGGGCGTCGACGCTTTCTCGATCCCGACTCTCTCTTCCCCTCCACCCTCCACCCTCCACCCGACGCGCCGTGCACTTCTTCTGGCGACCATCCGGACCCGCGTCGACAAGCTTTCGTCCAAGCCTATCCTGCCCTCCAGCAGATAGACCCAGTCCGACCTGCCATGCGACAAGAACCTCCCGACCCAAACTGACTCGATTCTCCCGCCTGCAATCATGTCAGCCCGAGCGGTCCCCATATTCAACGACGATAACCAGTTCGCCCCCTTGTCCATCGATACCAGGCGGTCCAGCGTAGACCGCTCCTCCATATGTCAAGATGTCGGTAAGGCCGCCGTCGAGCTCGCCTCCATCATGACCACCGCCTCCAATCCAGTCTCGCCCGGCGCTTCCAGCCCGCCCCTCCCCCAGGGCCCGAGGATGCAGGACTTCGCCCCGCCCACGAGACCGAGTAGCACGCCGTTTCCACAGCCAGAGCACGGCCAGACAGACATCCGCTGTCTGAGCTATCCCGCCGATCCCGCCGACCCGCACCCAGACCCAGACCAACACGCCCACCACCCCCACGATCACGACGCCCGCTTCCTCGAGTCTCCCGTCCCCGCCGGTACTGATCTACCCCAGTATCCCCCTACCACGAACCTCAACGACTTACCCGCCGAGATACACGAGAGCATATTGGATCATTTGTTTGGGTACAGGGTATCCGCCACCTCCAAGAGCTCCCTGGGCATGCCCAGCGTCACCAGGAGCTGGGGCACTGCTTTGAGGCACTCGCGGAGGAAAGAGCTCTCCTCCCTCGCCCTCGTGAGCAGTACCTGGAGGGTTTTGATCCAGGAGAGGCTCTACCGCCACATCAAGGTCAAGGCCACCGTGCAATCTCTGAACGATTCCATCCACTACTTTGCCCACCATTGTCATCTCCGACCCTACGTGAAGCACATCGAGCTGTGGTTCGCCGTCTTCCAGCCGAAACACACCGCTTTTGCTCTCTCCTCCAGCTCGACTCTGCCGCCCGTCACCCTCGACGGTCTGACGAATGCCTCCTACGTCATACCCAACGACAACTGCTCGCTCGAGGAGTCCTTCTACTTCGTGAGCACCACCTTTCCTGAGATTTGTGTCCTCACACTCGAGGGTGGGGAGCGGAAGAAGGCGCCCAAAGTACGTCACTACATTGTCGACGGTGCCCCTGAGAAGCCACTACCCAAGATTCTGCCGGTACAGACGTTGGTGTGTAAGGGCCAGTGGAATCTGATCAGGAGCGATAATGATTTCCATACCATCGTCAACGCGTTGCCCAATCTCCAGGAATGGCATGGGAACTACAGCAAAGCCAAATCCAAGAGCTATCTGAGCATGGCGGACATCCTCCCCAAGCTGCCCTCCAATCTGACCAGTTTGAGCCTGAACCTCGAGGGCGTCGAGTATCGAAGGGAGGTGTCTTTCCCGCCCTATTTCTTGAAGGTCTCCAACACCTTGCATTTCTGCACCCGGCTGGCCGAGGCCGCCCCGAATCTGGAACATTTCGCCTACACGGGACGCGTGTGCCGGACCTTCTTTGAGCTCCTGGCCAAGCTGGTAGATCCCCGCAGCACGAGACTGAAGACGATCGACTTGACGGTGAAAAACTGTTGCCGACATGTGGTGCACTGGAACGAGTCCGGTTCCGGAATCACGGACATGAACTTCATCAACGCATTTGAGGCCCTCGTTTTGGCCGGGATCAAGGCCTTGGGAAGGCTCAAGGCGGTGGAGTACTTGAGGATACGTTATGTTGATCTGGGTATGGAATTGTCCCCCGAGACCCTGACTATCGATACTTGCATACTGACGTGCGCTCCCTGCTAGACTCTCCGGTGCCACCCTTGAACCCGTATTTTGTTCTCCGCGACGGTTGGTGCTCTGGCGTCTGGAGTGATTCCATCGTGAGGGCCTTGAACCAAGCCCGCCCGGAAGCCCGCTTCGAGGACCTTGCCGAGTCGTTTGGGGAAGTGGGCATCAACAAGGATGGCAGGATGGTCATCAGCCCAGAATTTCCGAAGAGCAGGGTGCTCTCGCTCAAATTATCCAACTACGCCTATCTAGCGGGCGGGGTCGCCGTGCCCTGAGGAGGGACGGGAGGGAGGGAATCTTCGGTGGGATGGAAAAGGCCGACCGAGACCATGAATCTGCTAGTTTTGGGGTGATCGAAATGGTCCAACACGTCAGAACCAGATTCAGCAACCTTTTATTTTCCTTTTGTTCGGCTGCATATCGCGGAAGCACGGCGTTTTTGGGTTGGGTTGCCCTTAATACAGATTCCCCCTGGCATACTCGGTCTCGCGAAGCATAGAATGGCGTTTTCTCGGAGGAGCTCCGGTCTCGGTTTGGTGGCAGCCAATGCAACAACAGCAATTATCATGGAGGGAAGGGCTGCGCCGAGAGAAGGAATGTTGTGATAACAGTGTGCGCAATCTAGTCAAATCATCGGCAAATTCAGTGGTTATAAAAAATAGCAGGTCTTCTGGGTTGCTCTGAGTTCCTCTGAGTGAACAAGTCACGGATGCCTCAAGGCAAACATGGGGGACGTGGGATTGCTGCACAGGTGAGGTGAGATGGATTTCTCACGAAGCCTGTTCTCCTACCCTAAGAGCAAATTCTCCTGGACATGCTCTGACGGGATAACCAGCACCCCCCTTTCTCTCCCTGCGAAAGTCTTTTCCCGCTGGGTGTAGAGGAATAGCATAATCAACAGCTGCCGCTCGGAAAGACACGTTCCATCTGTGCAGGGTTACTATTATCCTCTACCAACTTGCTCGGGGTGATGATTTTCGTTCAGTCCCGCTGATGCCCATCCAGGCCGAGCAATTTGACAAACGCTTGGCGAAGCTGCAAATGGCTCACCTGGAGAGTCTACATAACTGTCCTGCTGTTGACCATTTGGACATGAATTGGCCGAAACTCGTAAATACACACTATCCTATCAGGGCAAGGGCTAAGCAACATCGGCCACCACGACGCCCAAGATCCAGCAGTTGGCAAGGAAGAAGGCCAGCGCCGACGCCCACAGGCCTGGGACGAAGGTGCTCTGGCCGAGAAACTCGAGCTGGAAGCCCTGCTGCAGCCAGGCCGCCTGGGTGAAGATCCACAGCGCCAGGGCGGTGATTCCCAGCCTCGGGCGGGTTAAGAAAGATGATCGGGCAAGGTAAAGGGGGAGGAAGATCATGTACCAGAGGAAGTACTGCCAATGTCCGAGTTAGTGGAGTTCGGACAGGATGGGTGGCGAGAAGATAAGAGAGGGA
This sequence comes from Juglanconis oblonga, assembly GCA_003012965.1. Lineage (NCBI taxonomy): Eukaryota > Fungi > Ascomycota > Sordariomycetes > Diaporthales > Juglanconidaceae > Juglanconis > Juglanconis oblonga. The sequence continues at coordinate 16,248 of MUZH01004342.1, read as the reverse complement.
CGGCGTACCTGGCTCGTGCAGACCTTGTTGAAGGTCACAAAGGTCCAGGTCTGGGCCAACAGAGTCGACGGCAAGTCCTTCTTGGCCATGACGAAGGGGATCAGGACGCAGGACAGGAGCAGCTGGGGTAGGAAAGCCACGGACTCGATGCGGAGGCCGGAGACGTTGGGGTCGGAGGAGGTCAGATACAACAGGACGTTGTAGGGACTGAAATTGTGGCGGTGGTCGATACGGGTAACGTGGTGCAGGAAGGTGTGCACGAGAAAAGGGTGGCCATATATTTGGTGCATGATCAGATTAAGGCCGATGAAGGTGGCTAGACTCAGGAGGGCGAGTTTGAGTCTGGAGACGGTGCAGAAGGCGGCAATAGCATCGGCGGGGGACAGCTGTGGCACGGACTTGTGCTCGGATGATGGTGGTGTTCCTGGTTGACCAAGCCGGTCTGTCATCCTCTCGTCGTCCATCCACCAGACGATAGCCGGTGCATAGACGAATGGGTAGATCTTCAAGTGCACGCCCAAGCCCAGCAGCAGGGCGGCGAGCGTCACCTGTCTCGAGAGGACGGCCCACAAGAGCGCCATGACCATCACAGCCAGAAGCCCCTCAGAGCTTCCCCGCGTGCTGATGGTGGCTACCATGGGGTTGAGCAGCCATATAGCCGCAAACTTCCTCGCCCGGGCAGGATCCATGCCCGGTGCTCCTCCTCCCGGCCCCGCTCGCATGGTAAGCACCTCCACGATCAACGCTCCAGCAACCAAGTCAGCCACGGCGAACAAGACCTTCCCGAAGGAGAAACAGGCCACGGTGAGCCAGTGTGAGCCAGCCATCCAGGTGGTGGGCAGCAGCATCCATGATAGCAGCGGGGTGTAGCGGTAGGTCTCACGGGCGTAGGGGCCGTCGGGGTGCTGGTGGGAGACGAAGCGCGCTGCGTCGGTGAAGACGAGATAGTCGATGTCGGTGTACTTGAGGGGGGAGTGGGCGTCCTGCCAGAGACCGTAAAGCAGGAGGATTGTGCGCAAGAGAACGGCGAGGATGTACAGTGGTGCTGGGCTGGCGAAGAAGGAGGCCACGAAGCTCCTTTGTGGCGGCTTGGGAGAGGCCATCTTAGGGTTCCTCGCAGGGTTGGGGGCGAAGTTCGGTCAAGATTCCAATATTGGTTCCATTGCCACACTCTGTCTCACATCTCATTCCTCCCACGTGAGTGTCCAGAAGGGTTGGAGGTTGTGAGGGAGGAAAAGGGGGTCCCCGTCCATTGCTGATGACTAAGGCGCGTGCGCCTCTCCAGGGCGGCCCGGCCCAGCGACAAGGACAGGGGAGGGGGCTGCACCAACTGCACCAACTGCTCCGAGTGCACCGAGTGCACCAAGGCACTTACTTCATCGTGACATGCCGACATCCCCGACACTACGTTCGCAAATGGAGTCGGCAGCTGGGTTTGACGTCGCGGTCGGCGTCGAACCAGGTACCAACAACAGCCCCAAGGTCGACCGAGACAAGAAGCAAAAGATGGCTGGCCAGAAGAGAGACTTCAGAGGCAAGGCAAAGACCAACGAGGCGCCCAAGGTGCTCGCGCGCAACGAGTTCACGCCCATCTTCGAGCACTTCCGCGATGAGCTCGACGAGCACCACGACCGCCGCGAGAGGATCGTCAAGGCCTCGCGCGACATCACCGCCCTGAGCAAGAAGATGTGAGTCCGTCCGTGCACATGGTCGTCCCCCATCGCACCTCACTGGAGAAGGGTGGCTGCTCAAGGTATTCTAACATCTCCCTACTACAGAATATTCTCACTGCAGCGGTATGCTGAAGCGCTCATTTTCTCATGTTTTCTTTCTTTCTCTCCGAGCATGACGAGGCAGACATCTGTCTGACCCGACGCTGACGCTGACCCTTTCCACTGACACCCCACTCCCCCCCCCAACGCAGAGTCCGCAAGATCCAGCCCAACCTCCCCGACAACATCGAGAAGGAGATCCAGTCTCGTCTCACCGACATCTCCAAGCTGCTGGCATCCATCGCCCCGGAGGTTCAGGGCATCAACCGCTACCGCTACTCCCGCAACATGAGCTGCGTCGAGGAGCTCATCGAGGCCCTGACCTTCGCCCACTACCTGCGCACCCAGACTTTAATGGGTTACCGCGAGACCGTCGACAAGGTCGCTGCTCTCTCCGAGTACGCCGATCCCATGGATGTTGATGCTGGCGACCCTCCATCGGCCCCTGCCCCCGAGTCTCACCCTCCCGTGGATGTCACCGAGCAGGATTACCTCATGGGCATCTTCGATCTGTCTGGCGAGATGATGCGCTTCGCCACCACCAGTGCCGCCCTCAACGGCACCTTGGTCGGTGCTGCCATCCCTGACGACGGTCCCGAGCGGACCATCGTCGGCGACATGCAGGAGCTGGGCAGCATCTTCGAGATTCTGCCCCAGCAGCACGGCAAGTACTACTCCACAAAGCTCGATACCCTGAGACAGTCGGTCCTCAAGGTTGAGAAGCTAGGCTATGGCTTAAAGGTCCGCGGCAGCGAGCGGCCCGCCGGCTGGATGCCCGATACGAACGAGGACGGGCCTGCTGCCGATGATTAGGAGACATGTGGTGTGCCTGGGTTTTCTGCATTGTGTATGTGAGACCACCCTGTGGACATCAGGGAGAGATACCTTCCCTAGGGTATCGTGGACTATTCAGCTGGTCGCAAAAATAGCCGAGCATACGTCAATGTGAGCATATGCGTTACGTTCATTCCAGTACCATTGCCGCCTTGTCGGAATCGTGTGTGAGGAGGTATCCAGGGTTGATGAAGGGCGAGGCAAAGGGGCCAGATGATGTGAACGTGATTTTTACAGCTGATTTGAAACCACCCAGGGCCTCCCCACCATTCAAGTCCAGGTTAAGCTTGACTAGGCCCTTACTGGTAGCGTTCCCCCTTGTTATTCAGATCACAGGGTAGCCAGGCAAGCTGACTTCGACCGGTCCGTGATCATGCATCGAGGGATTGGCCTCGCCGGTGGTGTTGTGACCATCAGCCGGCGGAACGAGGCGCTAGTTCCATTTCGAGTGTATCAGCCTCCATGTTGCAGGGAAAAAATAAAGATACAGCACGCCGTCAAACAATACTTTTCAACTGCTGACCATGACAGGCTCCTGTCCTCCCTCAGCTAGGCCCATGGATCACACGTATTGTTAGATCCTCGGTGGCACGCCATAATATCTGCGGTCGGACTATAACCTTTTTCCTCGCCCCCCGCCTTCCACAAGAGCTTGAAAGCTTGAGCGACGTCAATATACTGATGCAACTCGAGCCTCCCAGAACATATCCCCTCTCGAAGATGATAGTCCGCTTCGCCAATCCGGGCGGAGCCATGGTCGTGTAATTCCAGTCCTAAAGTCTTTTGTCAGTGACTACCTCGATCCTTGTCGGATTCTTCTGTACAAACCGCTGTACCACCCCAACCAACGACGTGGCCATATTTCTCGGTAGGGCCAAGGTTCGTGGGATTCTCGAAGAGAATTGCAGTTCAAGGCGTATCTGACAAGGCAAAAATACGTGGTGAACATGGAAGAAACGCAAAAGAATTGAAAATTCCATATGATCTTGATTAGCTGGAAGTTGAGAACAATCAGCCCATGAAAACAGGACAGCCCACGTCGTGAAGGAGACATGACCATAAGGAACCGATGCAATAACGTTCCGAGCTCTAAGGCATGGACAAGTAATGCCGCTCGCGGTTTTGGCTTGACCGGTGAGGCATCCGAGATATAAAGGTTTCGCTATAGTAGCTGATCACATTGACCAATAGGTACATATCAGTAAGTGTACATTTGCAGGTTCCATATAATGTGAAATATAGGTGGTCATGCTGAGTAAGGTGTCTGGGCTACCACGAATCGAACTCTCGTAGATATATGTGGCGAAACATATATATACGCACTATGTAGGTCTGTAACCAGTGCACGCACTGGCGAATTCGCGTTTGCATATTCTCCTTAATATATTATTGATTTTGTTGCTTTAGCCACGGAGCATCCACCGACTCAAATCTGAACGCCTGGCATACCTACATGAAAGAGAGAGAGATTTTTAAAAAAAAAAACCCAATGTCCACCGTGATGCTTTTCGATGTGTATAGTTGATACATTTCCACAAAGAACGGACGTTTGCAAATGCATGCCTCGTTTTTCAGACTTATATGCAACGTCAAGAATCGCCGTAGAAATACCAGTCTCGCTTCACCCACATCAGGGCTTTTCTCCTTGAGACTTCTTCCTGATCCACCACTCTCTCTCCCGCTCCAGCGCCAGTTGAACGTAGACATACGTGCAGATTGCCCAGAGTATGATGAATGCGAAGAGAACGCCCAGTGAAAGCCCAAATGCGATGTGAAAGGGGTTGTTCCATATCACAGCAGACAGACACCCAATGTAGACCATGATACCGGCAATCCACCACAGCGTGATCTCGAAAATCATCTTTCGGAACATGATGGACGACGCATATCTCTGCCGGTAGCGCACGCGGAAATCGCGCTTCTGCCACCCATCCACCGCAAAGAAGTCTTCAGCGGCGTAATAGACGAGCGGCTGCATCCTAGTTCCCCTTTCATCCGAGTTGACCCGGACGGGCAGCTTGAATGGGATGAGACTCAAGAGGGCCCAGGCCCCGAGGAAGGCCATGTACATGCCCGGCGAGTATAGGTAGAGCTGTGGAATCTCCAGCGCGGCTCCAACGACGAATCCGATCAGACCCACAATGAGTGCCGCCGCATAGATCCACGACGTGGCATCGAACTCCCACCAGCGCTTCGATAGTAAAGGAGCGCATTCTGCTCGGTATCTGATGAGTCGATACACTCTCACCACGAGGATGTATAGCTCCCCCAGACCGAAAGGAATAACAGCATACCCCAGAATCTCCTCGTCGTATCCAGGATCCAGAGGATGGTCGCTCAGCCAGGCGTAGTACACAATGCAGGGAATGACGAGATCGCAGAACACGATGACGAAGGGCCCCAGTATGATGGATATTTGATCTCTCGCGGGCACATCCTCCGTGAGCCTCTGCATCTCCGGGATGGGGATGGACGGCATGGCATCAGGGTCCTCAAAGAGGTACGACGTTGGCCGGAAGTCTCCCGGGCGAGTCTGTCTGGCGGTCATGGCTGTCGTCGCTGCTGTGCCGTCTGCGTCCCCGATATGTGGTGGAGGGACGCCGTCCGACAGAGTATCTGGGTCACTAGAAGCAGGTGACTTAGAGCCGGTATTTCGCGAGCCGACTGCCACGTTGTCTGGTGTACTGGGTTGTGCATGGAGGTGCTGCCCTTCTGTTGAAGGCTTACCGCCACTGCCTGAGGTCGACTGCATTGCCAGCGACTACGACCCTCCCCAAGATCGTCGGGTGTGGTCTCTGCGGATGCTGCCGTTCGTATGCCCTATGTAGTGTGGGAAATGATGTTCTCCAGGGTGTTATACCGAGATTTGGTTGCGCGCTCTCGATCGAGAGGATTTTTCGTGATAGACCGTGAGAGACGTGTGGGTGTGAGCCGTTTTATTGGATTATTATGGTCGGCGAAACGCAGAGAATGGGGCGTTATGGCGGCAGTCAACGCGGCCGGGTCAAGGAGTCGAGGTTTTCGAAAAGTTCGAGAACGGGGTCCCATGCCAGATCTAATAGTTCGCATGAGGACACCAGGCCCTCAAGGGCAACGCTCACAGTCATGCGTCTTCTGCTGGCTTTGCTGGCGTCCCGGATGCCCAAACGTCCCAAGATGCGGTCTGACTATCGTGGGACGGGACATCCTTGTCGTCCAAATGGCTTTTTGAAGCTGACTCGATGGCCATTACTATTTTTATAGTAAGAGCATGCCATGTCCAGTCGAGACCCTGTTGCCATGCCAAGAACCTGACGGCTGTGAACCGTTCGTTCTTGTACAACAGAGTAGGTATATCTCCGGGTGATATGGCCGCCCCGGAGAGGCTTCTCGACGCAACGCACGTCTTTCAAACCGTACTTGGGCATGGGGATTCGCCAGCAATTCTAGCTCCTGACTCCCGGGCTCCTGAAATAGATCGACACAAGGGGGAAATAGAGTTTTAAACAAGTCAATGTCAGCACAGGCAGAGCCCCAGAACAATGACTCCGGAGCCGTGCAGTGGCAGCTTGCAGCGTCTACTAGGCTGAGCCGCTGCCATCAGCTTGGGGCTACTACTGTAGTTTCAAACGCTGGTGCCGTCCCGATCCTGCCCGACCTTGCCGACCTAGTGCGAAGGCCGCATCAAACAGCCCAAGCGGGCCACATTTGCTCTAAGGTTGGCATGTCTTCGAGCTGGGCACGCCGGGCAGGCCGGGCAGGCCGGGGTATGGAGGATCAAGATGTATGAACTAGCCATCCGACTAGACCAATAAGGTTCGAATATCGCATTCCCAAATAGTCCGGGTAGCAGGCAAGCTTGAAGGGCTGCGAATGGGTGCAAGCCGATTCGATCCATGAATTGGAAGTCTGTTGCGGCTTAGCATCAATACTTGAGTCCTCCAAGGACCGTTGGACTTACGACAATTGGACTTACGGCCATTGGACGGACTGGCATCGCGGTATGTTTGTTAGAATCATATGATGCTTCTATTAACTGTTGCCATCTCTACGCACCCAAGGTGGCAATTGTCGCTAATAAGTAGGTAAGGCCTGTCCAAGATGGTCAAATCCGCGCAGTGTATCTACCTAGGTAGGCAGCTTTTGCATGTCCTCTTCCCAAGGTGTCTAAGCTTACTATTTCTTGCTCAACCAGACCTTGGGAAGGAGATTCTTATGTGCACTGACGTGCCGATACGGAATAGTCCGTAGCCTTTCCCTGTTTGGTGTCTCGACTGTACCAACAGATGCAGTTATGACCTTCTTGGCTCTTTCTCGGTCCATATCGTCCTCCCTTGTGGTTTTGAAATCCTAGGCACACTCGAGACAGGGTAAGAAATGTCGGATAGAATGTCATAGGCCAAATAAAGCGATCCGCAGACACGGAGTTTGCAGGCCGTAATACCCAACTAAGCTAAGCACAGCTGAGCTTTATAATGTCATCGACGACTTCCAAGGGAGCACGTCGAAGTTGGCATAGGAAGGGCGGAGTGGAACACGCATAGGAGCAAAACAAGGGATGGGTGAGTGGTATAGAAACCCGTTGACAGCAATTGTGAAAATCACCGCGAAACTGGCTGCATATAGCCCAGACGGAAAAGTAGAAGCAAGTTTGCACTCGACAAACGGGCACACGCACACAAACAAGTGGTCGAAGCCTTGTCTGCATATATTTATCCATGTTCACTGTGAATACTTCCAATGTTGCTTATACAGGACAGATGATCCGATGCGCAACCAAGGCACGACACAGCTGGATATTATTGATTATATGGCACATGAAACCGTCCTTCACTCGCTCGTCTGCAGCCCGGAAACCAACCCACGATGCAGAGCGTTATCAAAGGGCTTTTGGGCCGACTCAGACAGGTGTTGAGCCGGCATGGATACGGGATACTGGATACGGGCTACTGGATACGGGCTACTGGATACGGGCTACTGGATACGGGCTACGGGCGGCGAACAGGTATGGAAAGGAGTGCCAAGTCTTTCACACGATGCAAGATCCACCAGTACAACTAACTTATCGTGACGATTTATGAGATCAGAAATGTCAATGGCACCAACATCCTATGGACGGCTTCGCTTGTCAGAATTCCCTACCAGTTGTCAATGCCATCCAATATCGTTGGATGTATTCGAAAAAAAGGTCACAGGATGACCGGAAACCTCCGTTACTCGGAAGGCTGCCGCATGCAGCCCTGCCCACAGATAGGCTTCCTGATATATCGAGGCCCGGGAGGACGCTTCAGTTACAGCATTTCCAATCCAGGAGACCCATGAAGATGCAATACGGGCGCTAGAGCCCCAGCGCCTTGAGCTCTCCACGTATCTCCCGTCCTTATCGTTGCGGGGTTCTATCTATCTAGCAGCATGACTATCTCCGTATCGGACGTACGACTCTTGGTAGGCCCCGGCCGTGGACCAGTCAGTATCGTCGGCATGCTTGCTATCTCGGAGACAGTTCGGGGTGGACGGTGATCCAGCGTCTGTGAAGCGTGCCCTCTCAGCCCTTCAGCTTACTATCTAAGAAAGAGGCGGCACCACGTCCCCGAACATGAACCGGAGGCATAATCCTCATGGAATAGCTGGTTGAGATCGATAGCCTTTTTAGAGTCATCTTTCTGCGCCTAACCAATCGTCTGAAGCAGTGCTGTGATGGCGCTCGACGGTCTGCTCCTTACTGGCACCACGCCTCTTCACTATGCAGCCTGCGCTCTGGTGGTCGTCATCCTCGGCTTTGTCCTCCGCCTCACGCAGAGGAAATGGAGCTCGTCTGCCAAGGGCGTGTCCAGCAGCACGGCTGAGAAGCACCCATGGGTTCTTCAATTCCCCCCCTCTCGACGTCACACATTGGCAGACTTGAAGCTGAAGGGCTCGGCTGGGCCGTACGTCGCCCCGACTCCTGATGTCCTTCGTCAACGTGCAGTTACTACGAAACGTGCTGCAGACTGGGACCAGGACCACATGTATACGCCCACGGGCTTCTCAACACAGGACATCCGGGCTATAGGCAGGTTTCCGGACTATTCTGTACTGTCAGGAGTGCGATATCCCCAGCCGTACGGCCCTCACTTCGACATCAACAAGGCCATCTTTCGGCCTTTCCGTCCCTTTCGATGGAGTTACCACCAGACGATGGGTAAGAGCTCCTGTCCTTGGCAGTATTAGAATCACATGAGACGACCGAACTGATCCAAAATCCAGCGCATTACAAATTTGATCCTGATTGGTGGGTGGAACTCGAGAAGAACTACGCGACCACTATGGCTGCTCGGCAGATATTGCTAAAGGAACATGGGGATCTCGTCTTTTTCACCGAGCCTGGATCAGAGCTTGCGTGCCGCGAGCTTATGGAAATGCTCATCCAATTCGTCTGCAAGCGTTATCCCCAGTACTTCAGCCTGGAGAACGACAATACAATCCTCCACAATCGCCTGCTCAACACCAGGACGGATCTTATTCACACACCACCGCTCAAGGTGGTTTTCACCAATATTCCAGAGGACTACGCGATGGTGTTGCGCAACGAGGATGATGGCTTCTACTACCTCCGTGCCGCGATGGTGTGTTCCTCCGTTGGTTGGGACATCGGGATGAACCGGGGTAAACAGCTGCGCCGTATCCACGATAACGTGCCCGACTACGAAGAGAAAATGGCCTTCAGCATGGACCGTTTCTTCGCCAAAATGGCCGTCGATCAGCCTATTCAAAGGTGCAGCTGGAGTCTGGAAGACCATGCTCCGCTGTTCAGCAGTCCCCGGATGGTCGAGAACTGGGAGCGCAGTGCATTTGCGAATAACAAGGAGGACCTGACGATCGAACACATAAAACTAAGATGTGACTACCAGACGCTTCGGAGGCTACCTCTGAGTGCAGCTGTAGTCTTCAATTTCAAGGCAGCGTTCACACCGTTGACCGAGCTCAGGAACGAGCCGTTCATGCCGGCTCTGCTGTTGAAGGTGTTGGAGGAGGGGAAAAAGAATCTGATCACATACAAGACCGTCGACCATGTGAAGGATGTCACCATCAAGGCTTGTCGGGAATGGGCTCGGGAGCAAGTGGAAAAGGGGATGGTGCCGGAGGACTGGGAAGTCGGGACGGTGGATGAGAGTCCCTTCTTCCCTGGATGGGAGAAGAAATGGCACGCACAGCAGGGCTTCTGAAGCTAAGAAAGCTTGACACAGCAGCCTCGGAATGGCTTGGTTGAACTTGGTTGAGATTGTCTGAATATGTCATGCAGGTGGAAGCAGAGCGTCTCACTGGTATGCTCTGAACAGTAAAGGCATAGCAGACACGCTATGCTACCTAGTGTCTCAAGAACCCAAAAAAACAACAACAAGGACTTCGTCGAGAAAGACTCACACAGACCTCGCATCATGAGTACGAAATTTTTGCTGTCAACCGCAATTTGGCAAGCCAACTTGAATCTTAAAATCGTGCATGTCGGTAGGCTACCGCGACGCCCTTCATTTTGTCTCTGGCCATTACTATGATTCCGTCCAATTATATCCATAAGCGTCTAAGTGCCAAGGAATCCTACGGTGCTGTAGTCTGATTGTTAGTCAACAAGTTATGCTATTTTGGGTATAGAATAGGGTACTTGATCCTTGGGCTGACGCGCTGTAGCGGTCCGAGGTATCGTGACATTTAACCCTGGAATTTCAGGACGACTTGTCTAGTGGACCTCATGGAAGCCTAAAGAATAAAAACTCTTTGACCTCTCTTCTTGGTCTTTCCCTTGTAATCATTCTGGTTCGTCTCTCCGTTGCTCAAGTATAAGAACGAGTCGTCGAGCTTCGATCTCCAAGTCACTCGTTCGTTTCACTTCCAACACAAGTCACTCGCTTACTGTTTACTTCTCTCTTTCCAATATGGCTTACTTTGCCTGTGCCTCCCTTGTTGCCTCTCTGTTGTTGTACCCGGCCGCAGCTGCATACGAAGACTTTGAAATCGCCGACACCGTCCAGGCAGATCAGTCGACGACGGTCAACGTCCAAGACGTCGCCGGATACGACGATGACTCCTACGAAGTCGCAGGATACAGAATCTACCTGGCGACCACACCACCTGGCTGGGGCACAGGACCCGTCTGCTGGCTCGTGAACTACACCGACGTCGATGTCACGCAACTTCAACTGACCATCCCCGCGTCTGTCGTTCCGGACGGCACCGTCCTCGAGCTGGCCCTTACCGAAGTCGACGAGGAGTACGGCGCATCGTACGCGTTCTCGTACAGCAACGACTTCACCCTTGAGGGTGGCACGGGCGAGTGGAGCGCACTGGAGTTGAACGGGTACGGCTTCACCTCACCGGACGACACGCCGTGCACTGCCTTGCAGTGTTCGCGGGACTGTGCCAACGAGTACTATCCTGACGGGACAATCTCCGACGATTTTACCGAGGAAGATGGCACTTACAAAGACTGGTATGATTGCCTGGCCTCCTGTCCTGGAGTGACATTGGAGTCTTGGGACCAGGCCTGGGACGACGACGGCGACGATGGAGATGATGGGGCGAATGACTCCACTACGACCAGTACGCTGGCCCAGACAGCAACGCAGACTACTGCCAAGGCTTCCAAGACCGCAGCATCTGTTGTCCCATCTTCAACTGCCAATGCTGCGTCCAACTCATCGACGACCACCGGCGCAGCATCTTCCGGCGCGTCGGCGACACCGACAACCGTCAGCTCTGCGAGCCGTGTTGCTCTGACTACAACTATGGTTCTGACATTTTGGATCGGTATTCTTCTGAGACTGTAGCATATCACAAATGGATAATGAAGATAACTCCATGGGAGGCCAGGTAATGGACTCAGCTCGGTAGGAGGAAAAAGGTTCGGAAGGTTCGGAAGGACGTATGGATAGATATATCGCCATTTAGTGATACCTAGATATAGTCATAATAGTAAACCAAAGTTCATAGTGTTGAATGTGGACGGCGTTGACGTGGGCCTCGCAAGGACGTGGCACTGCAAGTAAGCGTCGCAAATACAAGATCTGGTTACGGGATTTTGTTCGGAGCCGCATCTCGCTATGCATAGATGCTCAAGATCTCAGCAGATCCACCAGTCCCAAAGTGGGCACCTAGACTGCTCCAGCAGAGGCCAGCCACTTCCGCAGAGTACCTCTGAGGTCCTCTTCCGCGGGCAGACCCAGCAACCCGTTAGCCTTCTCGTTCTCCTTCAGCGCGTGTCCGTCGCCATCCCTGTAAAGATATACTCTGAGAAGTTGGCCAAAGGCAGAATAGTCCCCCTTGGCAAGCTTTTCTTCGCCAATCTTCTGCAGCTCGGCCGTGCTTTGGTGCTCGACGGTCCACTTGCTCCCGGTCTCCTCCTCGACAATCTTCAGGATCTCGTTGAGGGTAGGCTGGAATGAGGCGATGGTCAAGTACTGGTTCGCTGTCTCCTGGGGGTTCTTCAGGATAGAGGCTACCGCCTTCGCGATGAGACCTTTGTTGGTCGTCTGGAAGGGCTCGTTGCCCGAGTCGACGATGGTGGCTTTCTTCGCTTTGGCATCGAAACCGAAGATGCCCAGTTCCAGGTTCAGGTCGAAGAACAGGCCGTTCGACAGACCAGTCCAACTAAAAGCCGGATTCTGTTCTGCCTTCTTGATCAGGTCGTCGACGAGCTTCGTCTTGCCTGCAACGATTTGCCCGATCGTCAACCCTTGCAGTTGTCGAGTGTTGATTCCGAATTCCGAGGGGATAAAACGCTTGATGCCAACGGAAAAAGCAGCGTCAGCGAGCTTCTGCTGCTGGGGACCAACGGCCACCGTTCCAATGGCAGAAACAACGGCGTCCTCTCCTGCCAGAGCACTTTTCAGAGACTCCAAGTCGTCATAATCCACGGTTTTGATGGTCACTCCCTTGGGCACATGGTCCTGCTTGGAGCCTCTGCTGAGGATAGAAACCTTGAAACCCTGGTCGACCAGCTCCTGGACAATAGGCGTGCCTATGGTGCCAGTGCCCTGCAAGACCAAGAAACTTGTCAATTCCTGATGCTCCATTTACTCACTCCACTGGGCTGGGTGGGTGTGACCCGTGCTCACTTACACCGACCACGGCAACTTGGTGGATTTGAGTGGAAGACATATGGGAATCGTGTGCACTTTGGACAGCAGTTGCGCTTTGGACAGCAGTTGAGAAACTACATTGAGATCCCAGATGGACAGAAAGATGAAAACGACCTTGGTGAGAGATGGGGTTTTATAGCAGTAGCAAGCAGGGTCGCAACTTACGAACCGCGGAATGCAGTCGAAGTACCGACAGGCGCGCGCGCGCGCGAGGGGCACTCTACGCCGTCGGCATAACAAATATTCCCCAAGGAAAGGCGTGACACGACACACAGCTAGCGCCTCATATGTCGGCATTATGGCACCATTGGATCACAGCCGCTTGCTCCAGCGGATCGTGCATTTGTTGTTCCGGCATGTGATGGATGAATCGTTGACCATTTAGCCAAAATCAGGTAAGTTCGGTATAACACTGTGTATATGGCGTATATGTCTGCAGCGGCGGGATATGCAACTACAAACGCACCCCCACCAACGAATCTGCTCCCCTTCCTTCTCCACTCGCATACCCGTGTGGTGGGTCTCGTAAGGAATCACCGTATTGGAAGGCCAGAGAGGTTCCTTTTGAGATAACAGGAACTAGTGTTATGACCCCTATGCCTAAGTGAACATCTCCGTCCTAACAACTCATCGTACCATGGTAGCCACCCTCATCATGGCAGCCACCCTCATCATGGCAATCCTCATGGGCCAGCAGATTACCTGCTTCACAAGCATCTTCAAGTTCTGAGGCACAGGATGGCAGGGAACCAACGGGGCGGTCACAATGGATGACGATAATACCGAAAGTCAGGATGAAATCCTAGGGCCGGGGGTTTTGGTGGTCTTCCGCCTTGGAAAATATTCACGATGGCTTCACGCAGTATTCACTCACCGTCAAGCAATAACCAAAACCTGAAGACAGAATCAACCCTGAAAGCATCCCCACGTCGAACGTGAGCACTCGTCACATGGGAACTACGACTGAACGAGGCGGAGACGCCCGGGAATCGTGAGAGAGACAAGACTCAGTGAACAACTGCCCAGATAGCTTCTCACGAACAGTGTCCCCTCCACTTGGACGCCTCCCGTCGACGGCCGAGAACTCAGAAACCAGAGCAAACCAAACAGGCCGTGGCTCAGAAGTCTTCAGCATCACTTGCGACTGCCGCTGCCGCTGCCGCTGCCGTTGCCCGAGCGGCTGCCTCCGTACCCAGAGGAATTCTGCGATCCACTGGGAGCCGTGTAGGTGGAGCCTCCACTTCCGTTATTGTAGTACGTCTGTTGCGAGGTGAGTCCAGGTGTGAAAAAAGAGGGAGGAAAGTTTTGAGAACAACTTACAGAGCCATTGGGGTTGGCGTAGTAGTATGAGCCGTCGCTTGTGGTGTCAGGGCTGGTCAGTCTTCTCACCCTAGACCACAGCACACTGCGTATTGAGGACGAGCACCTACGTGTTGGAATAGTGGTACGAGTTGGAACCGTCTCCGTAGTCACGAGCACAGTAGTGATTGCCCTAGAGGGCCAGATCAGTTGGACATGTCGTGGAGAGTGTTGTGGGAGTGGTTGTTTGGCTTGCCTGGTCATTGGTGCCGGAGCTCTTGTACTCGTAGCCTCTGCCAGACATTGTGATCACGGGTTGTCAACAGAATATTTTAGAATGAGAGAAAGAATGGACGGAGAGAAAAGTTAGATCATTCCCGTGCTCGCCCAAAGGGAGACCATGAGGTTTTAAGCGAGAGAAAGGTGGGAGGGGAAAAATGGAGTCCAAGCAGGAGGCCTTCCACCATTATGTATGATGCATCTGCAACAGGGATTATCTTGGGGCATACAGATTACACATGAGACATGGTCCATTGCCACCTGGCTGGGCGGGCTTGTGATAACTGAAGCTTCCCTTCGGGGAAGCCAGGCGAGGCCCGTTTTGGCCGCAAGCCCGCGCGGCCAACCTGAAACGGCAACAGTGGTAGGTTCAAAGGAAGCGGCAAGGACCAAGACAAGAAACGGAAGCAGTAGCTTGAGATGATCGTTGGTATCTGTCGGTCTATTTTCTATACAGCCGCACCGTCCCGTCTATACATTCCCGTGCTCGCAATGGCTTGGCAATACATACATCATAGCCGGAAGCGTTCAGCTCGGGCAGCTTGGGCCGCTTGGGCAGCCCGGTCGGTTCACGCCTCGGTTTCCTCATGCTCGGACAGGAACTTCTCCGCCTCGAGAGCTGCCATACAGCCCGAGCCTGAAGCAGTGTTAGCAGAGATCCATCCAAACGTCGCCCCCAGTCCGGAGAGTTACGTACCTGCGCTGGTGATGGCCTGCCTGTATCTCTTGTCCTGCACGTCTCCAGCAGCATAGACACCCTCAATGTTGGTCAGGGGCGAGCCAGCCTTGGTGACGATGTAGCCGTCCTCGTCGGTGTCGATCTGGCCCTTGATGAGCACCGAGGCAGGATCGTGGCCAATGGCGTAGAAGAGGCCGCTGGCCTCGAGGGTCTCCTCCTGTCCGGACTTGACGTTCTTGACGACCAGGTGGCTCATGAGGCCCTTGTCGTCGCCCTTGATCTCAACGCCGGTGGTGTTCCACTTGACGGTGACGTCCTTGTGGCTCAGGAGTCTCTTGGCCATGATGCTGCTGGCGCGGAGCTGGTCTCTGCGGACGAGCACGGTGACGTGGCTTGCATATTTGGTCAGGAACATGGCCTCCTCGGCGGCAGAGTCACCGCCGCCGATAACGACGAGGGGCTTTTTCCGGAAGATGGGGGCGGCACCATCGCACACGGCACAGGCAGAGACACCGTTGTTCCAGTACTTGTCCTCACCAGGGAGGTTCAAACGACGGGCGGTGGCGCCGGTCGCGATGATGACGGTGTCGGCGGTGTGGTTGGTGTCGGGATCCCACTCGGTCGAGTATTTGAAGGGGCGCTTGGAAAGGTCCAGCTTGGCGATGGTCTCGCTGATGATCTTGGTGCCGAAGCGCTCAGACTGCTTCCGCATGGCCTCCATGAGGGTGCCACCCATTATACCGTCGGGGAAGCCGGGGAAGTTCTCGACATCGGTGGTGGTGGTCAACTGGCCGCCGGCAGCTATGCCGTTGGCCATGAAGCCCTCGTACAGGGTGGGATCGAGGTTGGCGCGGGCCAGGTAGATGGCTGCGGTATGGGCAGCAGGCCCGGAGCCGATGACTGGGGACAGATGCCGTCGTCAGCCGTCCGGCTCTTCAGAACCGGAGTCATGGAGAAGGGCAGGGCAGGGCAGGACAGGGCAGAGAGACCTACCGAGGACCTTGGTGTGGGTGCTCATCTTGGCAGCAGAGCCGAGGCTGTGGAGGTCCGAGGAAAAACGCGTGTGGGATTTGAAACCAGCAGTAGCGACGGCGGCCACACAGAGACTGGCTGCGCTGGAGCGGAGGGGACGCGTGAAGAAGTGTTTGAAAGACAGCTTGACGGTGGACCCGGGGGAGACTGTCGGGGACGAGGACAGGACGAAGGAGGAGACGTCGAAAAGGCCGGAGGGCGAACGAGATCGGAGCGAGGTCAAGGCGTTGAACTCGATATTTATGGGGAGGAGGGGGAG
>MUZH01004341.1:0-25418 GCA_003012965.1 Juglanconis oblonga | reverse complement strand
TGCTTAAGTAGCCCTAGAAGTGCTTAACTAAGCGAATGACTAACAGACTAATAAGCCGATTCGTACGAACTAAATTTATTCCAATATTTTTAAATATTACAAAATAAAGTTAGGATTTATATTATACTAATTTTTAAATAACTATAAAAAGATTATTATAAACTAAACCTTTAAATATATTTTTCTAATTTTAATTATAAAGTATAGTAGTTTTAATAATATAGTATTGTGAAGGGCTGGCCCATACGGTGGGCTCCAGACTAGCTAGCTTGTCTGCGGCCTTCAGCTAACGTGAGTCAGCTACCTTATCCACTGAGCCAAAAGGTACGTAATAATCCTGAACGCCAGGATTGTGCTAGCTAGACTGATATGGACAGGCTAGAGCATAGCTCAGCCCATCACAAGTATAGAGAAAAATATACGTACTATATAGGTCTATAACTATTGCATGCACTAGCGAATTCGCTTTTGCATATTCTCCCTATATAGTCTTTATAATAGTAATTTTATTAGTATTAACTTATAACTTTAAACTTTAAACCTTCTTACTAATACTAATTTATACTTTTACTCTTACTAATTTATATACTCTTACTTTATAATGAAATTTATTATTAAAACTATTAGCCCTTTAGTATACGTATATACCTAGAGTTCTATTTGCCTAGGCTATTACCTAGATTTTTAATCAAGCTAAATTGCAGTAATCGACCTTAGCAAAACTCCGATTAGCCGTGCAATCTCTTAATCGGACTATCCGTTGTTTTAAGGCCGAGGGACTGAACTGTAGGGAAAAATATACGTACTATTTAGGTCTGTAACTAGTGCACGCACTGGCGAATTCGCTTTTGCATATTCTCCTTATGAACATTGTC
The DNA here is from genome assembly GCA_003012965.1 of Juglanconis oblonga. NCBI lineage: Eukaryota > Fungi > Ascomycota > Sordariomycetes > Diaporthales > Juglanconidaceae > Juglanconis > Juglanconis oblonga. Next base: position 24,543 of record MUZH01004341.1, on the reverse strand, counting down.
ATCTCACATCAGCACGGAGAGCAGGCGGAACAATGCGGATGATATCAACGCGAGCCTTGTCTCGTGGAGCGGGGCAGTCAGCTGCATGGCTAGCGACTTTTCTTTTTTAACGAGCCTCGGGAAACATTTGCCCGTGTTTTTTTTTGTTTGTTTTTTTGCGATAGTCAGCGTATTAATGAGTTTCAGACGGGATCGGGTACGAGCATCATGGTGGTGAGGATCCTCAGGATGGCGCCATGGAATCGGGCATTACGGCTTTCCCGGGTCGAAGGGTTACTCTAGCACGTATTGCAAGACAACACTTGCTAGGAGATTAGATGATCATGTCTGTAAACATTGGTTACTAGCTTTGAGTTGCTATTGTTATATAGCTAGGTTGCTACCTAGGTGTCCAGTGTCTTTAGGGGCTCAACCTCAGGCTGTTCTTTCAGATTGCTGAGAAAGATAATGAAATTTCTGTTCAACCAGACGCAACTCCAAAACTTGCACTTCTTTGCTATTGTCTCAGACACTTTAGGTCATCAGTTGTTTCTGGACTTTTCCCTCTTGAAGGAATAGCCACTGCCCAGGCGGACAAAAGACCCTAATCATTCCTTGACTACCTTTCAAGGGCGGATTATTCACCACTATGACGAAAAGCTTTGAGTACAATATGGGCATCTCCTCCCCAGCCGTGCTTCTCTTTGGCTCACTGGCGCTCTCGTTCGATGAGGCTGCATTCCACAAGCTGCGCCGGCTCTTGACTGAGGATTCAACGGGTTCGCTGACGTGGCTTCTGGATACACTCTCCAGCCTACCCGACGACTGCGAGGTAGTGTCGGCCGCTGTGCCAGCATTGAAGCAGCCGCACCTACATGACCAGCTCGTCGACTTGCAACAGGCTCTCGCCACAGGTCGTTCCCTCCGCACACGCGATTCGCACCACCTGTCCCTCACAGTGCTCATCCCCCTCGTTGTTGCTTCCCAACTGGCGCAATACGTCACTTTCCTGGCACTGAATGGTTCCACACACGGGGACTTTGTTGCCCGGGGACACGGCTCCGAGACTGTCGGGCTTTGCACGGGACTGCTGGGTGCTTTTGCTGTAGCCGGGTCCCGCGACCAAGCCGACCTTATGCAGCATGGCGCTGCAGCAGTACGCCTCGGGATGCTTGTCGGCCTCGCGATCGATCTTGGAGAAGCCACGAACTCGTCCAAGTCCATGAGTGTCGGTTGGGGCTCGTCAACGATGCATGATGCCATGGTCCAGATGTTGGAGGCGATCCCTGGATGTTATACCTCTGTCCAATACGACGACAACCGGGCGACCATAACAGCACCCATTTTCGCGTTGGAGCAGCTTCAGTCGAAGCTTGGGGCGCTTGGGCTCACGGTGTCGGAGATGAGTCTGCATGGGAGGTTCCACTCTCACGAGAACAACCATGTCCTTCAACATCTTGTCGACTTTTGCCAGAAGCACCCCGAATTTCAGTTGCCGGACGTCTCCCGTGTCACCATTCCTACGCGCTGCGACGATGCGAGCGGCCAGCGCCCGGGCCAAGGTCCACTGCACGTGCACGCGCTGCGAGGAATCCTTGTGAATGCGCCGACATGGCACAAAGTATTGTCTGCCGCACTCGCCGAAACCAACGATAAGACGCCCCTGGTGTGCTTCGGTCCAGAGCGCTGCGTGCCACCCTCGGTGCTTCGCAAAGTCGGCCATCATGCCAGACTGGTCCACCTGCCGGACCATACCACGGCAGCATCCCGCACCAGTGGGCAGCAGCAGGCTACCGAAGACCAATATCTCGAGCGGCCATGGAAGGACAGCGACATCGCCGTGGTGGGAATGGCGTGCAAACTGCCCGGGGCGGATGACGTGGCGGCGTTCTGGGATCTGCTTGCGTCGGCTGCTCCACAGCACCAGGAGATTGGCGATGGGCACCACAAACGCTTCGATTTCTCCGACACGCCCACCCGCTCCGCCAACGACCCGGGCATGCGGCGGCGGTGGTTCGCCAATCTCGTGAGCGGGGCCGATCAGTTCGACCACCGCTTCTTCAAGAAGAGCCCCCGCGAGAGTGCGGCGATGGATCCGGCGCAGCGGCTGTTGCTGCAGGTCGCGTACCAGGCGGTGGAGCAGAGCGGTCAGCTCAATGGGGCATTCGGAAGCCTGGGGGACGGTGACGATGGTGATGACGAGCACCGACAACGTCGTAATGTGGGCGTATTCCTGGGCACGACGGGCAATGACTACCAGGCCAACGCTGCCAGCCAGCCGGCGAATGCCTTCACCACCACGGGCAACCTCCAGGGCTTCCTGGCTGGTAAGGTGAGCCACTTCTTTGGGTGGACGGGACCCGCTATGGTGGTTGATACGGCGTGCAGCGGATCCCTTGTGGCGATCCACCAAGCTTGCGCCGCGCTGGTGGCGGGCGAGTGTTCAGCAGCGCTGGCGGGCGGCGCGCACGTCATGACCCAGCCGGCTTGGTTCCAGAACCTCGCCGGCGGCCAGTTCCTCAGTCCCACGGGCCAGTGCAAGCCGTTTGATGCCGCTGCGGATGGGTACTGTCGTGGCGAGGGCGTAGGCGCCGTGTTCCTCAAGCGTATGGATCGCGCCGTCGCCGACGGGGATTTTGTGCTGGGCACAATTGCCGCCACGGCCGTGCAGCAAAACCAGAATTGCACGCCCATTTTCGTGCCCAACGTGCCCTCGCTGGCCGACCTCTTCCGCACCGTGACGAACAAGGCGTGTGTGGACCCCTCGCAGATCTCGGTGGTCGAGGCACACGGCACGGGGACGCCTGTGGGAGATCCGGCGGAATATGCAAGCATTAAGGCAGTGCTTGGTGGTGCCAGTCGCGGGCACAAGACGCCGTTGGTTCTTGGCTCGGTGAAGGGGCTGATTGGGCATCTGGAGGGCTCGTCTGGTGTTGTAGCTATGATCAAGCTTCTGCTCATGCTGCACGTAGGCCTGGTGCCGCCCCAGGCCAGTTTCACCACCATCAATCCTGCCTTGGGCGCAACGCCCGCGGACAACATCATCATTCCCACCGTGGTCCGGCCATGGGACACACGCCTGGGCTTTCGCATGGCTTTGATCAACAACTACGGCGCCTCCGGATCCAATGCCTCCATGATCCTCGCCCAGGCTCCGAGACAGACGGCCAGAAAGAGGATGATGGATTCGCCGTCAGAAGTTGACCAGCAGACCCCCCTCAAGTATCCGTTCTGGCTTAGCGCTCACGACGTTGAAAGTTTGCACCGCCGTGCGAAAGCACTCCGGACCTTCATCGGCCGCATCCACGACCGTCACTCGCTCGCCAACTTGTCATACAACATGGCCCGTCAAAGCAACCGCACCCTGGACCAGCGCGTGGTGCTTGATGCCGCCTCCTTCAATGAGCTGGACCAGAAACTTGCTGCTTTGGATCACCACAAGGAAGAAGGAGTTACCCCCTCGGGGAACAAGAGCCTAGCAGTCGTCCTGTGCTTTGGCGGACAAGTGTCGACGTTTGTCGGGTTAGATCGCACGCTGTACGAGCGGGTTGCACTGCTAAAAAAGCATCTCGACCGTGTGAATACCGTGGTCCGCTCCCTCGGCGCCGCCAGCATCTTCCCCACGGTCTTCCAGCGCACGCCGATCCAGGACACGGTGCAGCTGCAGGTGGCGCTGTTCGCGGTGCAGTACGCCTGTGCGCGCTGCTGGCTCGACTCGGGCGTCCAGCCTGTCGCCCTCGTGGGCCACAGCTTCGGTGAGCTGACGGCCCTGTGCGTGGCGCAGGCCTTGAGTCTGGAGGATGCCTGCCGCATGATCATCAAGCGAGCGACGCTGGTTCGTGATGAGTGGGGCCCAGACAGAGGCGGGATGCTTGCTGTTTCGGGCGCAGAGGTGGCCGACGTGCAGAAGCTGCTGGTGGAGGCCAACGTCAAGTTGAACCACGACGATGCCTCCCCAGCCAGTATCGCTTGCTACAACGGGCCACGCAGCTTCACTCTGGCAGGATCGACGACCGCCATGAACGCCGTAGCTGAGGTTCTGGCGGACCCTGCCTCGTCAGTCCAACGCCCGGGCATCAAGACGAAGAGGCTGGATGTGTCCCATGCATTCCACTGCGCGCTGGTGGATCGTCTCACAGACAGACTTGAGGAGTGTGCGGAAGGGCTTATATTCCGTGCGCCTAGGATCCCCATAGAGCGAGCCGTGAAGGACCCGGTGGTAGGCGGCGAACTCGGTCCCTCCCTCGTGGCCCAACACATGAGGAGCCCGGTCTATTTCCACCACGCGCTAGAGCGATTGGCGTCCAAGTATTCAACGTCGTCCCTCGTGTTTCTCGAGGCAGGGGCCAACTCGACAATCACAAACATGGCATCACGGGCCCTTGCCATCAGCCCTGCTTCATTACCGAAGGAATCCAGACTGGGGGCAAATCCACACTTCCAGCCAGTCACCATCACCAACTGCGACGATGGATGGAATCGTCTTGTCGAAACCACTCTGTCTCTTTGGCGAGCTGGTCTTTCCATGCACCACTGGGCCCATCATGCTGTCCAGATCAGGTCCGCCCATTCCGCCGACCTCAGCCCCCTGCTTCTGCCGCCATACCAGTTTGATCCGGAGTCTAGGCACTGGGTGGATCTCAAGATCCCGCCCAGGAACTCTTCTGCTGCTTCCAAGTCGCAGAGCCCCAACGCCGGAAGTGCCGAGTTGAAGGAAGAGGACATGAGCCCCGTGGTCTTTGCTGGATACCACGACGGCAGCGCCGGGCAGAGAGTAGCCCGGTTCCGCATCAACACGGCGAGTCGCCGATTCGAGGGCCTTCTCGCGGGCCATATGACACTCCAGACGGCGCCCATCTGCCCGGCGACGGTGCAGATCGGCTTCGTGGTGGAAGGCCTTGTGAGCATCCGCCCCGCGTACACTCAAGACGGGCGCACGCCTCAATTCCAGGACATCCAGTATCAGTCTCCACTGTGCGGGAGCAGCAGCACCCTCGTTACATGGATCGAGGCAAGCGAGGAAGAAGGCTCGAGTGGCACGTGGCGTTTCGAGGTGTTCAGTGTCGACATCAGCAAGGACGCTGCCAGCAGCAGCAACAGCGTAAACCCTTCCAACAAGATGCTTCACACGACCGGGCGTATCGTCTTCATGCATGCGGCCGACGCCTCGCTGCAACGTGAGCTGGCCTACTTCCCGCGCATGTTCGGGCACGACCGCGCTGTCGACCTCCTCACTCGGCCTCTAGGCGAGGCGGACGAAGTCCTCACCGAGCGCAACATCTACCGCGTCTTTTCCGAGATCGTCGACTACGGCGAAGAGTACCGCGGGCTGCGGAGGATCGTTGGTCGCGGCAACGAGGCGGCTGGCGTGGTGGTGCCCACAAACACTGAAACTAAGGGCGGCCGGGCGAGCAATGGTGGAGGAGCCGCAGAGCTGGCTAGCCTTCGCACTTTTGATGCTCACCTTGCCGATACCTTCTGCCAGGTGGCGGGTATTTGGGCCAACTTCATGGCTGCCCGCAGGCCGACCGATGCGTACCTAGCCAACGGCATTGGACAGTGGATTCGAGCTCCGCCGAAGGAGAAGACGCCTAGCAAGCTGCACGTTTTGTCGACGACGCATCGCTCGTCCGACAGGGTCCTGCTTTCTGATGTGTTTGTCTTCGACGCGGCAGACGGCGCGCTGTTGGAGGTGATATTGGGTATCGCGTACATGCAGATCCCAAAGAGCAGCATGTGCAAGCTCCTACGCCGCCTGAGCAACCCACGGTGGTTAGCTTCTTCCTCGAACGACGCAGCAGCTACGCTACCAGGAAAGGCAAATGATACATGGCTTTTCAACACCCAATCGGCGGTTGGGCTGTCACAACAGCCACCTGCAAGCACGATGCCTGTACCGCAAGCGCCAACCCAAGCACACTCGTCAAAACTGAATGCTGCTGAACCTCGGGCAGCATCCCGCATCGATCAGGACGATGGCGTCTTAGAACGTGTCAAGTCCATCATTGTCAACCTTTCCGGATTGGAAGCCAACGAGATCAAGAGGGACAGCGAGCTGGCTGATCTAGGCATCGACTCTCTGGTGGGCATGGAACTGATAAACGAACTCGAGGCTTCCTTTGGGGTGAAGCTACCCGATGGCGAGATCCAGGCGGTTGTGGACATTCCCGGGCTGATGAAGTGCCTCAAGGCAACTTTGGGAGGCGAAGCTGCCGCCCAGGGCAGTACCGAGGAGGAGGCCTCGAGTTCCTCGTCGTCCACAGCACCAGATCAAGAGGCAGGGGACACGGGTCGCACAACACCAGACCCATCATCTGTCCCACACCTGGGGGAAGCTTCAGCTGTCGGGATGAAGGAGACAGTCACACCCTTTACAATGTCTTTTGATGCTGTTGTAGATGCCTTCGACGAGGTCAAGGCTCGAACAGACGACCGCATCGCTGAGGTTGGGCAGACACGCTACATGACGGATGCTCTCCCGTTGCAGAACGAGCTCACGGTGGCTCTCACTCTCGAGGCCCTCGAGGAGCTCGGCGCCGGCATTTCCGGGGCGGTACCGGGACAGCGTCTCGTGCGAATCCCACACGTCGCCGAGCACCAGCATCTGGTCACCTATTTGTATCGGATGCTCGAGACCCTGACGCAGGCCATCAAGGTCGACGGCGAGGACCGCATCACACGCACAGCCGTGCCCCTTCCGCCGCGGTCCAGCCACGCCGTGTTCGAGGACCTCGCGGCCCGCTTCCCCGACCAGCAGACGGCCGACAAGCTGACCTACTACGCGGGCACCAGCCTCGCGCGCGTCCTGTCGGGCGCCACCGACGGCGTCAAGCTCATCTTCGGGAACGCCCATGGCCGCGAGCTCGCCGCGGGCTTGTACGGTGACTGGCCCCTCAACCGGGCCACCTATGCCGGGCTGGAAGACTTCCTGACGCGTCTTCTCACGGAACGTCTTTCAGCCAAGGTCTTCACCCCCGATGCCCCGCTTCGCATTGCCGAGCTGGGCGCTGGCACCGGCGGCACGACCAAGCGCCTGGTACCGTTGTTGGCCAGGCTCGGGGTAGCCGTCGAGTACACCTTCACGGACCTGTCGCCGTCGCTGGTGGCGGCCGCTCGCAAAACCTGGGCCAAGCAGTACCCGTTCATGCGCTTCGCCACTCACGACATCGAGAAGCCGCCGTCGGCGGCATCAGGCCTCGCGGGCACCCAGCACCTGGTGGTGGCCAGCAATGCGGTGCACGCCACGCGCTCTCTCCGCGACAGCACGCGGTGCATCCGCGCCATGTTGCGGCCCGACGGCTTCCTCTGCTTGGTGGAGATGACGCGGCCCATGTACTGGGTCGACCTCGTGTTCGGCCTGTTTGAGGGCTGGTGGATGTACCAGGACGGCCGCAAGCACGTCATCGCGCACGAGGAGAGGTGGGCAGCCGACTTGCAGGCCAGCGGCTACGGCCACGTAGACTGGCTGGATGGGGCGAGTGAGGAGAGCAAGATCTGGAAGCTGATTGTTGCTGCGGCGGATCCGGAGAGCAGGTGAGTTCTGTTGTGTGCCCGGAGAGACACTCTGCCTTTGTCCTGGACTGCTTTGTGAGGGAAAATACGAACATCCTTTTGTTGAAATGTGAATCTTTCTGAGACCAAAGTAGACACTTACGTCAGACCATCAAATTGGATCATCCATCACTCTGCATGTCTATAGGCACGCAAACGCAATACCCTCATAGGGCCTCAGTCGATTTAATTCGCCGTGAAAAACTCGTCGCTGAATATGTCCTCGAATTGGCGGCTGGATGGGACACATTCTCGGTGGACTCTGATCATGATGCGTGGCAGGCCCCATCAGGCCTCCACACAGGCGACAACCAAAACATAGCTGATGGCAAGTGTGTGCTGATCACAGGGGGAACCGGAGGCCTCGGGGCCCATCTCATTGCTCAAGCCCTGGCTCGGCCAGGCGTGACAAGAGTGGTGTGCCTCAACCGCCGAAACCACAAGCAGGAAGCACGCCAACGACAACTGCAGGCCCTGCTCCAAAAGGGAACAGGTGTCAGCCCGGACCAAGACGGCCATCTCGTGAGCCGCGTTGACGTCGTCGAGAGCTCGGATCTCTCCAAACCCAATCTAGGTCTCTCGTCAGAAGCGTGGGACCACCTCGCCGGCACCGTCACGCACATCGTGCACAACGCGTGGCTCATGCACTCCAAGTGGACCGTAAAGCGCTTCGAGCCGCAGCTGCGCATCATGGCCAACATGCTCCGCCTCGCGCGTGCCATCTCGGCACGAAAGAGCCGACCGGTGACGTTCGCGTTCGTCTCCTCCATCGCCACGGTCGGCCACCACCCGCTGTGGAACGCCGGCGGCCGGCCCGTGGTGCCCGTGGTGCCCGAGGCGCGCGTGCCCATCGAGAGCGTGCTCCCGACGGGCTATGGCGACGCCAAGTACATCTGCGAGCGCCTGCTAGACGCCACGTTGCACCGCCATCCGGAGCGCTTCCGCGCCGCCACCTGCCGCCTGGGCCAGATCGCGGGGAGCGGCCTGACCGGCTACTGGAACCCGGCCGAGCACGTGCCGTTCCTGATCAAGTCGTCACAGACCCTCGGCGCGCTGCCCGACTTTGGCGACGGCGCCACGCTGGGCTGGACGCCCGTCGAGGCCGTGGCGGGCGCGCTGGTGGATATCGTGCTGCAGCCCGACGACGTGCGGCTGCATCCCGTCTATCATGTCGAGAATCCTGTGCGCCAGCCTTGGAAAGACATGCAGGCCGTGTTGGCGAGGTTGTTGGATCTTTCCGAAGCGGTGCCGTTGGACGAATGGGTGCGGCGGGTGCGCGAGTGGCCGATGACGGCGGATAACACTGCCGACGGCGCGAACCCGGCGTATTTGCTGGCCGACTTTTTGCAGCACAATTTCGTGCGCATGAGTTGCGGCGGCTTGCTTATGTCCACGGCTAACGCGAGGGAGCATTCGCCTACGTTGGCGAAGGTTGGACCGGTTAGTAACGAGCTGGTGGGGCTCTTTGTAAACAAATGGAGGGAGATGGGGTTTCTCTTATAATTACGGGGACACGGAGAAGGAGGCGGGGCCTGCAGGTCCTTGCAGGGGGGAGGGGGACCGGGACCGGGACCGGCATGCCGGACAAAGCAGCCTATTGGTGGTGATTGATGTAGGACAATATTGAGAGCAGCAGCTCACGGAGGACGCCTTCGCGCATTCTTCTCGAGACACCCACCCAGTGTGCGCCGACCATAGTGCACTGCTACACGAGACAGTGGAGGTTCAGTCAGAATTGGTATACTCGTTGGATCTGATGAGAAGCGGACTTTGTTTTGCCATAAGCCAGAGCACCTCATTGCAGTTGGTGGTGTGGCTGGCTGTGGCGGTCGATGGTGGGCCGTGCCGTGGCGCTGCCTGGCGCCTGGCCTGGCCTTGTGACAAGGGTCTCCCACTAAGGTTCGGTGCTAAAGTAGCCGTGTACAACTGTACAACCTCACAACCTCACCACCTCAATGCCTCACTGCCTCCCCAACCTCCCAGTCGCATGTTGAGATGCAGCCCCATTAGGACATCGTCTGATCATCCCACACTCTCGGTTATCAGACAGATTTTGGTGAATACGATTCTGCATCCATTCCACCTGCCTTCCACCTGCCACGCGACGCATAATCTGAGCATGGGCCGCCGCAAAGTTGACTAGGCGTCAATGAGCAGCTCCAAGCACAAGACCATCACTGCCCGCACAGCCCCAGGACCAGGCTCAGGATCAGGAACCACCACCACCAAGCGCCTGCGCGGACGCCCACCCAAGAAACCCAAGTCATCCTCGCCGTCGCTGTCGCCGTCGCCGTCGCCGTCACCCTCTGCTCCTGCCGCTCCCGCTCCCGCTCCAGTGAAGAGAAGAAAACTGCGCCATGAGAATGAGACCCGCCAAGACGACGTCTTCGCCATCAAGGATATCATTGGCGAGAGGTTCGTAGACGGGAAACGCTTCTTCAAGATCGACTGGGAGGATAGCCCCACCACCGGCGAATCCTTTGAGCCTACCTGGGTAAGAACAATACCCTGATACCTCACCATCCACTACCCAGATCATGGTAAACTCAGCACTAACTTGCCCATGGGAACCTGAGGAGAACGCAAACCTGGACGCCGTCGAGGATTGGGAGTGGGAGAAGCAGCGTCAAGCCCTGCTAGGTGTGCACTCTACCTCAGAGCCGAGTCAGGACCAAGCATCACAAGCTTCATCCAAACACTCACGCTCTAGGGGCATCTACATTGAGCTGCAGTCCAAGTCCGACTTCATCAGGTCCAGACCCGAGTTCGACACTGCCAGTCTCATTCCCATCTCTTCCTCTCAACTCTCCCACTTCCCCCATTCAGATTCCGAGAGTGAACTTCCTCCATCACAGTTCTGGCTCGTGTCTTCACAGCCATCCCAAGACGTCATCATCAGTGATTCACAGCCTGCTGTGACTACGACTACCTCTTCTGCACCGCAGCAGGTGATCTCTGTCACAAAAGCTTCAGCAGCATTCAGCCAAACAACCATCCCGGATTCTCAAGACTTCTCAACTGGGTTCTCAACTGGGTTCAGTCAGAACATTGTGGAGGTGCCCGGCACTGCTGAGGAATCTTATCAGACAGAAGCCGCCAGCCCCGACCCCAGCCATCGACATTCATCAGGGTCTACATTCCCATCACATCAACCCAATATCAACCAGGTGTCATTCGGGCACGACATTCTTGCTGTTGATCCTGAGCGACAGCTCCTGTCACAGCTGGATTTTCAACAGAATTTTTCTCCACCTCTGCCACCTGCAACTTCAGACATCCAGACTTTGCCGAGACCCACATCTTCCAGGAATACCTTTGGCAACTTCCTCACACAACCAGCATTGGAACTGAGTGAATTCAGTCTTTCCGCTGAATCCAAGACTCAGTCTCCACTATTGGTGGCCACGGCAGCCGATCAGCCCCGCCCAGCTGAGGATACGCTTTTGGACGAGTCTCACCAACCAGCACAAAGAGTTTCGCCGTTGCTAGGCCAGGCATCTCAGTTCTTGACACAAAGTGAGGTCGAGTTCTTCTCTGCCTCGGAGGACTACGGGTTCGTACCGGATACTTCGCAACGAAACTCAGGGCAATCGGAAAAGACCCAACAGGCGCCTTCCCAGCAACCCGTGGAAGATACTGTAGCGGTTACCGTTGGCATACCGACAACTATTCAGTCCCAACACGTAAGCAATCTCAATCAGCTCACTCAAGGTATCGTAGATCACCCAAGACAGATTACTAAGAACTGCTGAATAGAGTACTGGATCAAACAACGCCCTGTCTCACCATTCTAGGAGCCAGAGTGTTCGATGATGGAGGACTCGCACACCCCTGTGCCGAAGGCGCGATCGGTGATGGATGAGCTACGCGCCGTTCAGCTTCAATTCATACCACCAGCACAAAGAGCGGCACTCGGGCTGCACACCGATGCTGACGACACCGATGGCGACGAAGGCCGGGCTCGCGAGGAGCTGCCGACGCCTGTCTCGCCCTCCGACATCATCAATAGTGTTGAGCAGGATACCGTCGAGAACCCGGAGCAAGCGTCATCACAGGCTCCCGACGGCGCAGTATCCTGGAGTCAGGAGCCAGTGGCTGGTTTCTTTGCTGACTCACTAGGCCCTCAGCACGGCTCCGCATCTGCTGCCGAGTCTAATGTGGCATCTCTCGCAAATACCACGCCAGCATCGGGTGCCATTGATCAAGCTCTCGATATGAACATGGCCTTCAGAGCGGCCGCTTTGGACGGTGGTCTTGTTTCACGCCTACATGCTGCCGGCCACGATCTCGCCACGATCTCTCCTTCTGCGCTACTCGCAGGGTCAGGGTCAGGCGGAGCTGCGGGGGCCTCGCTTGGGGAGGACTCGGAGTTGCTTGCTTGTGTAGGTTCTGCACAGGACCGTGAAACGGCAGTGCAGGATATTCACGACTTTGGAATATTGCCTTCCGAAGATACCGCACCCAACGAGTACCTCGTTGCACTTCCACCTCCAGCTAGGAGTCGAGCAGAGAGGGTGTCAATCATCAAATCCCACCTTCAAGAGATCGAGTCTTTGAATGCCCACTTCTCGCGCGGTGCGGCACGGTCACCGGATAGCAAAGCGACTCTCAAGATCGACGCAATGCTCCAGACCCTGGCTGAATCGAGCAACCTGCCACCCTACCACAAAGATCTTCAGAATCTGTCACAGGAAGAGTGGGTGAGATATGCTCGCGACACCTCCAGCAAGCTTGCGTTCATCTACGAATTGCTCAACAGACTCCGAGATTCCCACGTGGAAATTGTTGTTCTCGCCGCCGGGGGACCGGTCATGGAGAAGGTGGAAGCAATCGTGAACCAGGGTGGCTTCACATACCGCCACGTACAACAGCAGGATTGGTCCCAAGCATCGACTGAGCAAGGTTCTGCTTGTAAGGTGGTCTTGGTGGATACTTCCCTCAGGGATCTACGACCTCGCTTGACTGAGAACATCGTGGTGGCCTACGACGAGAGCGCAGAGTCCTCCGGTCTGCTCCAGCGATACAAGACCCACCAGCTCGACGACCAGTCTCCCCTGATCTTCTCTCTGGTCGAGGTCTACTCGCTCGAGCACATCAACCGCCGCCTCTCCCCTGCCATGGATCCCATTGAGAGGAGGCTCGCACAAGTTAAGTGCCTCCTCGTGCTGCTCGATTATGCAGACGAAGATCGAGTATTTGACAGCGTGCCTCAACCTCATGATTTTGCCGACGAGTTGGTTCGTTACATGGTAGAGGACGACGGCTTTCACCCTCCACCAGTGAGATGGGACACATGGGAGCACCAGCGAATTCCTGGTCACGTCTTCGACGAGTACAAGGACTTTCGGAGTCAGTTGGTTCCTCACGGAGACCGGAAGCGCGCTCGCGAGGAATCGTCCAACGATGCCGAGATGCTGAAACGCCCACGCATCGAGTCATCGTCCGCAGATGATGTGCAGCTCAGCGAGGGGCTGAAGGCACGCTTTGGCACCACCGTTCGAGTGAAGGGTGGTGTGGCGCAGGTGTCTGTTGAGAAACTGGAAGACCTGGTCAACCTGGTGAGTGCAGTCTGGTCTGCCTTATGTTAATACTATGTTGGACTTACCAGCAAATGACACAGGTTGGAGATTTGGAGGCGGCACTAAACAAGGAGGGTGAGAAAGTAAACGGCCACGTCAGGACCATCCGCAGGCTCCAACCCAAATACATGGAGGCAATAGGCGACCGCGGCACCTTCGAGGCTGAGCGCGATCGGGCTCTCAAGCGGGCGGACAAGCTCCAGAAGCAGCTCGAGCGTGCCGAGGCGAATCTTGAGAAGGTAACCCTCGACAAGCAACAGCTGGAACAACTCCACGAGCTCTCTCAATCCGACGACCGGGACGTCGCGTTGGACGCGCAGGCCCAAATCACCGTACACGCATGTCGGTCGGAGAACGACACGCTCACGCAGGCGCTCAAGATGACCCGCGAGGACCGCGACTTCGCCCAGGCGCGCTACCAGGACGCCTCGGACAAGGCGGCGTCCCTTGGCGGGGAGAACGCCGAGCTCAAGCTGCGCATCCGGGAGCTGGAGACACGCGCCAACGACAACGTCGTCGAGATCCGCCGCATCAACGCGGCGCGCGTCGACGACTACCTGCGTCGCATGTACGAGCAGGAGAAGGCCATGCGGCTGGATCGCGAGCGGGAGATTGACCGCAAGACCGAGGAGATGCGGAGCTACAAGGCTCGGTTCGGCGGCCGCGAGACCCGTGGAAGTAGTGTTCCCCGGAGCCCGAGGATCCGGCAGATGAGCAGTCGGAACACCAGTCCTGTGGGCGATAATGGAGGCGGTAATGGCAACGGAGGGAATGGATTGGGCGTGGGTAGCGGCACACTATTTGGACCACGGAGTGCCCATTTGAGGGATCTGTGACGGGGAGGGGGGGGCTCCTTCAGTTCCCTCGTCCCTCTGTGTCTTGAGAGGAAGAGGCTAGGCTTTTAAGGCGGTGGTGAGCGGAGTGAAGTAGCCTTCCTTCGAGTTGGAGCCAGGATGTCTAGCAATATACTGCGTGAATACAATAGGAGGCTCGCGTTGACCTGGGACGGGTTGGCTATCAAAGTGGTGGTTGGGTGCGAGAAGCAAGGCGCTGTTCAATTAAGATGACTGAGTCACAACATATTTTACTTTCTCGTTACCCTACCCCAGGCGGGATAGTGTGAACTCCGGTGCGCAAGATGTTGACTTTCCCGAGGACTTCTCCTCATCTAGGGGAAGGAAGGGAGGGGGGGGCCGGCTATAAGACGGTCGACTGGGGCGCTGTCTTCCAGACCAAATAATCCCTCCTCTCTCCTGAGGCTCTTCACCTAGATATACTTGCGGTCACGATTATTGTACGGGAGTGATGACCAACAACTTCTAATTCAGAGTGTCGAGTGCGCGATCTCGAATCGCAATGTTTGTTTTATGACTGACTCATTCCCCACAGGTATGTGATGCCAAGATAACTGGAATGCTTCATCTCGGCGATGACGGAGTGGAATTGCGACAGCAAGGCACGGATGAGTGTCCTTACCAGACGAGAGCAACCAGACGAGAGCAGCATCTGTGGTGAGTAGAATTCAACCGCCCGAGTAGTAATAGTTGTAGCAAGTAGTACTGTACATATTGGACGCATCACATTGTCTCTCACCTGGCATCATCGGAACCCAACACATTCATTCAATACTTCAGAACACCTCTCCATCCTCGGTTCTATTGAAAATGGGAAAGACAAGTGGATATCAACCCCCCGGCTCTCCCTTTCGCTCTGTGCTTTTGTCTAAGGTTCCAAAAGGGGGGTTTGGATGCTGGTGGTAGAACAAATATACAGATTTTGGATGATGCCTCGGCCGTAGCATTGGAGATGGTCAGATCGTCGATGGCACACTCCTTCATGACCCTCCAGACTCCTCCTGCTGTCCTCGACGTGGGCAGATCGTAGTGGGTGCCATCTCTAGTGCTCCTCGTTGACCTCCGGGTACAGGTCCTCCTTCAGCTCGATGCCCAGGTCCTTGCGCAGAGGCTCGAGCTCCTTGAGGTACTGCTGGTACTGCTCCTTGTTCTCGACCTTGGACTTGATGCCTGTTCTCGTGTGTCAACAAACACCAATTGATAAACCCCATTGAGAGGTTGGGTTGGGACCGGTGGTCCGGACATCATGACGTACCCTCGAAGATCCGCACGGCAGTAGGGAAGTCGTTGACCCTCCGGGCGGCGTTGAGCGCGGCGGTGCACACGGAAGGCGAGGGGACGAGATCGTAGGCGAAGGCATTGTTCAGGTTGCGCTGTGTGCCGCGTGGTCAGCCGTCTTGTCCCTCGCGTTGTGCGGTGCGTGCCGCGGCGTTTGTGGGCGGAAGCAAGCTCGGGATCACTCACCTGGAGCTCAAAGACGTCCTGCACGCTGTCAAACTCCTTCTCGTATCTGCGATTGACCAGCTTCCCGTCAGCCCAATGGATCGTTCCCGAAGCTATAGCCCGACCCAATTGACACCCCATTGACCCTCCCAGATCCTATCTGTTCGAGGTATGACGTGACTGTGTCCCCCTCCCGTTGCTTCTTCGTCTCGCGGGGGCATCATGGGGTTGGAGTCGTGGCTGTCTCACCTGGCGCTGAACTCCTCGAAAGACTCCTCATGGTGCTCGGACCGCAGACGCGACGAGGTGCTGAAGCTGGACCGGGCGACGACGAGGGGCCGGGCGGCGGCGGACCGGAGGGTGGTGGCACGCAAGAAGGAGGTCGCGGGGCCCCGGGCGGCGATGCGGAAGAGAGACATTTTTTTTTCGGGTAGGCGTCGATGTTTGCGCGACAGAGGAGAAGGGCCGAAGCGAGAAAAGAAATACGACGGGCGTGGGTTGGGTGACGCAAGGCGAAGGACACGGCCTTGCAAATGGGAAGAGTGGAGTGGAGGGCGGTTTGTGGTGTGTGTAAGAGCAGTGCGAAGATGGAAGACTCAAGCTGTAGTAGGTTGTGGTTCTCGGGTGAAATTTGGGATCGGACCACTTGAATCCTCTCACAGGCAGGCCAACGCTGCCTGGCCAATAGGACAGGCGAATTTGCAAGCACAGAGACAAGCCGTACCGGGAGAGCGGGTGTTTACTAAGCCACCTCCTGCCAGCAGCCCTTCTCAAGCAGCCCTACTTATATCAACGACTACTTATTTAGGAGAGTAACGAGACTATTGCCAGACCCTATCTCATGTTCCGATTCGCAGCAAGGCCCTCGGCACCCAAAGTACCAAGTGAGCACGAGCCCACCCACGAAGACATTGTTTGAACATCCACATGACAACCTGAACGAATACTTCCAACCAGGCATACTGTACAAGGACAGGACCGGCTGGCTGGCTGCCTGCCTGAGGATCGAGTCCTGAAGGGGCATCATGAGGTTGAAGAGCTGCTCCATTGCTCTGAGAGCTTATCAGATCGCGCCTGTCAAACTTGCAGTGTGCTAATATGCCTGCAGTTTGAAGCGAGAGACACCCACAAGTACTCTGACTTCTTGAGGAGAACCTAATACCCATTTTCCTTTCCTGCTACACTTGTTGCTATCAATGGCTCCAAGCCCACCTCTTGTTGCATGAGGATGCAAGTGCAAGACCACTGCCTTCCCATCATTTTTGGGGTAGCCAATGATTGAATGGGGCATAAAATCTGATAAGTGACAGATACGAAGTATACACTCGGCGAACCTATCTGTGGTGGATCAACACTAGCAAGACTAGGAGGTCACGGGTCCACCGGTTAGCTGCAGAATATCCCTCTTCACAGTCTACCACTGCTCCAGCACTCCGGTGGTAACTTCCGGAGGAAGATGGCCGTGGGCCAATTAGAGGGACAAACAGCAGAATTAATTCTGCTCCTTGTCCTCACCCCAAGACTTGGCGCCGCTCTACTCTTGACGGCAAGTCTCGCTTGCCTTGTTTTCTGGGCCCACGGAAAGCATTCTTGAAGGCCAACCTTTGTCAGAATGGCCCTCAAACATCACCACCATAAGCGGTGTCATCTCCGGCCTGGCTACCGTGATGGAAGACACTTTAATGATTTCCGTGGCCTATCTCACCAGCCAGGCCGGATCGGCATGGACTTCGGTCGAACCGACGGGTTTTGTGTGGAGCCTGGGGAAGTGCCCGTGCCCGTCCGTGCCCGAGCTCTCTGGCGGTTTCGGGGTGTTCATGTCCCGTGCTCTTCGAGGCCCTCTCTCTCCCAGCAAACTGTTTTCATCGGTATGCGATTGGCCGTCAACGTCACGGGCGCGATGCGGCAAACATGATCGCTATGAGCCTGTTGTTGTTGTTGTTGTCCTTGGCCAACATTTGGACGACTCACGTCGACGACCGTTAGCTGGCGTCCGTGGACGACCGCGTGGGCGAGGTAGCGAATATGGCTTTTGATTAGGGCGAATCTACAGTAAAAAGCCACAGTAAGTCATAGCAAGCCACATCGCCAACATCCTCATCCGCTGCGTCTTTCCGCAACTCTATCCAATCGATGTTGCCGCCGTATGGAGTACGCCCACCTCTACGAGTTTGTCCTTCTATGCTCGTCCTTCCTGAGGCGCCCCTTTCTGAGTGCACCTCTTTTTCAAGTATATAAGACCCTATGGAAGGGCTTGCTAGAACCAAGTGCTGATGGAAGAGGTCGTGCAGGACGCACTCTAGAAAAATATGCAATCGAGATGATGATAGGACGACTGAGATGCAGACTCGGACCTAGGGAGCAGCTGTTGGGGATGTGGCTTGCGGTAATGGTCTCGGGGGCCTCGACGGGTTGCAGCTGTTCTCACATCCAACGTGGAAGTTGTACCTACCTACCTCCAAACTGCACTGCCGACAGACGGGACTTATTAAAGGGCACATCTACAGCGTCCGGAAGCTAATAAGAGTTACGTTTTGGCGGAGGAGACGCCCGTGGAACAAATACTTCTTGCCCTGTCTCTGCATCGCGGACATGAGTGGATGCGAACGCCGAGTGTCCGTCACATGCTGAATGCTGATCAGGAACAAGCGGGGCCGCTTGGACGCTGCTGTCGTCGATTTCTGACCGATGCTTTGTGGGCAATTGTCGACACACCCAAGTACAGAATAGTAAGTGTGTAGCGGTGTTCGAAGATGGCATTGGGGGCTACGGACGGTGAAGCCATGATCAAGACGTCGAGATGGTACTTGGTATTTGCACAGAGACGCGGACACGGGACGCGGACCCTGGAGATGTTGAGTCGGGATACCTGGGCTTCAGATGCGGGCGACGAGGATAGGATGAGATGAACGGATTGACAGCTCGGAGCATATCTAGGCGAGCCAGGGCGACGGAAGCCTCGGTTCCTTGCGAATCGCGATTCGCGATTCCTTGTCCCGTCGCAGGAAAGTCGAGAGTCTTGCTTGTATTGTTTCGTTTGTTTCCTGCCGGTGTCCGATATCCATGCGCTTCAAGCCCTCGTCTGCCAGTCGAGAATAGCTCCTCCCAATGGTCGGACGAAAATCAGTAGGAAGAAGCAAGCAGCCACTGAGAAGGTCGGGAAAGAGTCGGTAAGACGGTGGTCATCATCTGTACAACGGACGTGCTATGCGGGCGTGCTGTGCGGGCGTGCTGTGCGGACGTGCTGCAGTACTCGGGCTGGCACCCGGCACACATGGCTGGCATGCAGACGGACAACACCCCTGCCGGTCGCCATGGGTCCTGCAGGGTGAGATTAGGCATCGTGCTGGCAATTTGACTTTTTGACTTCTCCTTTTATTTTGGTTGAGGTGCTTCCAAGTCTCCCGAAACCGACTTTTTTTTTTCCTCTCTCCTCATCAACCTCACCTATCCCAACCTACGCCTTCTTGCGCGGTCCCTTGCTTCGCCGTCGGGTGCTGTTCTTTTCAATTGGTTCTTGTCCTTCCTTACTTTTTTGGCTGTTGCCACGGGGCAGAACGTAACGTCATTGCCGTGCTTGAATTGTTCCAGGTAAGCACGAGCATCATCCTGCCACTTCTCCGCGACACATCAAATCAAGCCGGGAACCCCATCACATCCTCCCAGGCCCAACAACGCCGCGTTTGTCTACATGTTCGGCAGCCATTGCCCAGCTCTTGTCTCCTCCTGCAGCTCACCATCTATCTACTCGCTCGACCAGCTCCAGCATCCTCAGTGTCTGACATCCATCTTCTTCAGAACTAGATCGCGCGTCCCCGTCCTCTTCGCATCTGCATAGGCATCTGCATAGGCATCTTGCATCCGCATTCGCAGCCTCCTCCACACACACAAGTCACCCACGATGGATAGGGCAACCTCCACAACATTCTACGAGCGTCTGCCGCTTCCCACCATTGACCGACCGTTCGGCATCCAGCTATGGCCAATCTTTGACAAGGTCTTCGAGCTCTTCGCCGGCTATCCCGCCAGCGACTTCCGCTTCCAGGCTGGCGTCACGCCCATGTCCACATTGAAGGAGACGGGCATCTTTGTCGTCTGCTACTATATGATCATCTTGGGCGGTCGCGAATACATGCGCAAGAAGGAAGCCCTCAAGCTTAAGAAGCTCTTCCTGGTCCACAACTTCCTCCTGACTGCTGTCTCTGCCACCCTCCTCGCCCTCTTCGTCGAGCAGATTCTGCCTACTGTCGTCCGCAAGGGTATCTTCTTCGCTATTTGCGACCGTGATGGCGGCTGGACCCAACCTCTTGTCGTTCTGTACTACGTACGCTCCGCCCCCCCCCCCCATGCTAGCTGTGTGCTGTTCCTGAGAGCTGACTCGTGTGTCCTAGTTGAACTACCTGACCAAGTACCTCGAGCTCTTGGATACCGTTTTCTTGTTCCTCAAGAAGAAGCCTCTGAGTATGTGTCCCACCAGCTTCCTCTCGATCCGGTCTTGACCAATTGGCTAACCCGGCCGGCCTCCAGCCTTCCTCCACTGCTACCACCATGGCGCCACCGCTGTTCTCTGCTACACTCAACTCCTAGGTAGCACTGCTGTGTCCTGGGTCGTCATCTCACTGAACCTGACCGTCCACGTGGTCATGTACTGGTACTACTTCCAGAGCGCCCGCGGTGTCCGCTGCTGGTGGAAGGAGTGGGTCACTCGTCTCCAGATCATTCAGTTCATCATCGACCTCGGTTCGTCCTCTCCAGCCACACATCTCCGGTTCATCTATACTGACCACTGGCAGGATTTGTCTACTTCGCCGCCTACACTTACTTCACTTCCACCTACGCGCCATCGTGGCCAAATGCTGGCCAATGCGCCGGCGAGGAATTCGCCGCCTTTTCCGGAATCGGTGTTCTTACCTCGTACCTGGTGCTCTTCATCTCCTTCTACATCGCGACCTACAAGAAGGGAGCCAACGGCGATCAGACGCGCAAGAGCCTTCGTCGCATGTCCCAGGCTCCTCTGCCCGACCCCCACGACCTCCTCAGCAAGGGCCCTGTCCTCCCCCAGGCCAAGACCACTGGTGCCAAGGTCAACGGTTCCACGGTCCGATCCCGCAAGGCATAGGTGAACGAGCTATCGGCGTTGGAGTCGGATTCAGCTGCTGTCAGATGCCGAAGTGCTCGAACAAGCAGCTTTTGATGGCACCGCGGTTCGGGACAGACCGATGTCTGAAGAAAGGTACAGACCTTTCTGGATCATGGCCGCGATTTATGGAATTGGGGCTGTTGTGTGATTGAATGAGTTATGCCCATCAATGCCATCGCTCGCTTGGATTTGTCTCACACGGAAGGCAAATGAGGAAAGTTACAGTGGGCCACAGGCGCGGTAACGGTCGGCGAAGGTTCGTCGCATTATGAGTGAACCAAAAAAGTTAAATGTGGGATGATTATCTCTGGTCCGGGTCCAACGGTTGGCGGGCAATACAGCACAAGGGGCAGCTCAAGGTCTGGAAAAGGCTTGGTGATGATGAACTGAACGACGGCAAAGAAAGAAAGACAAGACCAGCCACTACGTCCCACCCTTCTTTTCTTTTCCGGGACGGCGGCGTGTACGGACGTTTGGGACGGGGTTTTTATTTTATTTTCTCCCCTTCTTTTGTCTCATGTTGGCATGATAGACTTTGGTCGTGCCAGTGCACGCCAGGGCCCTCCGGTGTTAGAGTAATACATAATTATCATCATAGCCCTCCGAGGCGAATAGGGTTGGGACTGAACGCACAGTGTCTAGGGGAACGATGTTGAGACTTGTCTGTCTTTCCGTCGCTCAACCTGCGACCGTGGACTGAGCCTGTTCTGTCTCTGACATGTGAAGCCTTCTGCGTTGACACGGAAGCATCGGATGCGACGCAACCTTGAATGCACCTGCATAATACCACCCTACTCAACCAGACTACCCTTGCTCCTAGGGAGAATCCGCAGATGCCAGGCGATTGGGCCATGGTGGTACTTTTCGGAGCTCGTCTCATCGGGAATTCCTGTTCCGAGCACGCGGAAATTTCTCTCGAGGAATGTGGGATGTGACTCGGCTTTCTCCTGTTCAGTTTTACGGCTGGGAGACGAAGAAGAGAGTTCGACAACCGATGGAACGAGGACTCTGGCCCGGGCTGGCGGCAGGAGGTAGGTAGGTTGGTGGTGGTGGTGGTCTCGCAGGTGCGGTTGAGGATTTGGGAAAGAATGGGGGGAGGCGTGATTGTTAGTTGGCAATTGTTGATGCTTCCGAAGGTTCCGCGAGTGGGCTCGCTGATGCTGATGAACCGGTAAAGTCGGAAGGTCTAGCATTTATGACGAAAGGGAGAGGATAGTTCGCCGTTGCTCCCGAGGTCCTCGAGAAAACCTGGGCCGGAAGTCGTAGGTCATCTGGCAATTACTGCGACTTGGAATGGAGAGACCGGGGAGCAGCGGGGAGGGGGATGCATTGCAAAGCTTGCATAGAATAGGTTCGTTTCCGCGGTTCAATCTGTAGATGCTTGGCTTTCTAGTTGCAAATAGCTTGATGAGGTCGGCCAGTTTGGGCGGTCTGGAACGTCAAGGGACGAGTACCGCTTTATAATAAGAATGTTATTCAGCGCGCAAGGAGTTCCTGTGCTATTACATACCAGGCCGGTGTCCACATGCAACCACTTCAAAGGCAGTCCAAAGACCAAAAGGGATTTATGACAATCCCGCTGCCGAGTTGTATCTTCGTGCTGATGATCACGCGGCACCGCGACGGTTTCCTGTACAATTTGGGCCAGGTATCTAATAAAAGACAAGATGCTTACCGTTATGTAGGTGGTTGTTGTTTTTTAAGCTGTTAATATAGCTGTGAAAGCTGTGACAGTTTCCTTCATACAATAGAGAATGCTCGAGAGCCTAGCACCCAAGATCATTTACCGTTATGTAGTTGTTGGTTTTCGTCACAGGGAATGAAGGCGCTGGAAGACGACCCGGGAAGTACCCATTTGTCGGCCCAGACTCGCGGAGAACGCAGATGACAAGTTTACTTGTACGTTACTACTTAGTCCAAGGTCCTTCCGAGGATGTCATTTTCAATCTGCCAGGTGCCGCGGCATGTTCTGGAGATTGAAACATAAATAATAAAAAATAAAATCGAATATTAACCAGGAACCGACCACCTGTCTCAAGTTCATAATCTCATCCACTTGCTGAACCCTTTTGCTTTTTCTCTCTGTCCCCCCTCGCCCTTTTTTTATTTTTTATTTTTTATTTATTTTTTATTTTTTATGTGTGTGTGTGTGTGTGTGTATGTTTGCTTTCTTCGCCCTCAGAACAAGGCGGAGACGAGCTGGCGAGATCTGGGCTTTGCAGACAGAAGAAAAAAACCTACTTTTTCGCTGGCAGAGAGTTCAGGTCAATTTCAAGTCCCGACAGCATCCCCATCCTTCCCGAGGGCGTTCATTTCCTGGATCTTGTTCCGGCATGGCGCCAGGGCCGTGGCGATGGCAACAACCAGAAGCTCTTTTTGCCTTTTTTAGGGAGAGCGTTCTACACCGGCACTGGACGTGTGTAGATGCTGCTGCATGTGGCTGTCTGTGGCCTTTGCTCCCCGGCTGGCTTCAACCAATCTACCCGCTGCCTCCGGGAATAGCCAGACTCTGGCGCAGTTAGTTATTGCATCGAGATCAACAAAGTCCTTGGCGGAGGGTGTTTGAGCCGCTCGATCTATGGCTTTTTCTAGACACAGATGCGGTCATTGCAATCCCCGCCGGCGAATGAAAGGGGACGGACGATTGCGGAGGACATGGATAAAGGTATTCATTAGAGAGAGAATCAAGATGCATGCTAAAATTTAGAAGAAAAATCCCTTGTTCGGCTATACTTTTCGCTTTGCAAGAAATGTTATTGAACTAGATTTAGATATGTGTAGTTGGTGCTTTCCCCTAAACATACACTAGAGGACATGCTTAATATCATGCAATTTGTTAGTTTATGTTGAAGCCTTACGAATGCATGGGAATGGATACCCCTTGTAGACAAGCTGCGTTCCCTGTTCAGTATCATCTATGGAAGACGGGATAAAGAATGGTCGTGGTACCAGTGTCTGGCGAGACATGTGCATTGGCAGCCAGGCAGATTTGAGAGGAAGACACACAATCTCCGCCGATAGGATATTATTAGCAAACGGACGATCATCCCCAGCCAGCAGAGCCAACCATGGTCCCGATCCTGGACAAAAGAACAAACCGGAAACCGTGTGTTCGGTAGCCTTTGGTTTCAACATGTTTGCCGCATAGTGTGCTGCTGTACACGAAGGTTACTGATTTCCATCCTCGCCCAAAGAAGAGGACGCTGGTGTGGTCGGTGGACTTGTGTGGGCACCCAATCATTTCCATTGTCGTCCCGACACATGAATAAAACTGTCAGTGGGCTTGGCAGGCAATATAGTACTAATAGTGCTAGGCTAATATAGGTAGTCCCAACGTTCTGGGTTCGATGGAACATTGCAACTATACATTGTCAGGCGTGTGTAGGAGCTGTTGTTGCAACGCCCCTGTTTGGGTGGGCTTCAACTGCCGGCATGCAAGACACCAGCATTGTCTGGTCTACGCCTTTGCAGTGCAGTGATGATGATGGATGATGAATTGCAGTCGATAATGTAGCCAGTCCCTCTGTCATGCTGCAGGGGACTTCATTCTCCCTGGTGAGCGCGAGATGAGGCCAGGCTCGAAGTAGCAGAGGACATAGTGCCATATCACTGTCAACGGACTAGTCAGACCCAGCATTGTGGCGCAGAGACACGTTGGAGCTGAGTGAGAGTCTAGGTTTCATGATAGGCATCTTCCAATACCACCAATGTTACCAAAGCATGCACGTCAAGTCCCCTGTTTTGAAAAAACGAGAGAGGCCGTCCCTGGATGCAACGCTGGACAGGGGGGGGGGTCCTCTGTACTACCTATTATCCGAATTCCTGGGTTGAAATCCTTCCCATGCCAACAAGATAGGAAACTCCTTCGCCATCGCCAAAGTTGGCGATTAAGCTGTTCTGTAACATGACTTGCTGGTCTTTGCGAAAGTTTGAGATCCCCCCCCCCAGGCGCATGGGGCTGGGGTCTTCGGAACGCATAGGCCGGTGGGGGGAGGGA
>MUZH01004340.1:0-23695 GCA_003012965.1 Juglanconis oblonga | reverse complement strand
ATTTCTTATATATCTTCGATCCGAGGCGAGAACCCTTACGAATCTAGTTCTAATACCCTCTAAATAATTACCTCCTCTTCTATAATAGTTATTATTTATATACCGGGTCGTCGTTCGGTAAGGGGAGTTCGGCCTGCTATTCTAGTATAGAGTATCGAGAGAGGGATATTATAGATCTTAATAGCGGCTCGACGGCTTAGTTTTAGGTCGGATCTAAGAGCTTTAATAGCTAAAATAATTCGTGCTTTAGTTAATTAGACTTGTATTGCTAGTTATAGAAAAAAATAGGTCTAAAGTCGGGTATAGCGTTTTAAGTAGAAAGTATCCCGGGTACTAATATATCCCGGGTACTAATGATCCACGTTAGCCTTTCTTAATATATACTAATAATAAAGCAAATAACGCGATATAGGTAGAGACGAATTATATTCAGCTCTACCTTATACGAAGGGAGAAGGGATAAATTCCCTACTTTTATACGGAGTCTATATAAGCGTTATAGAGGTATATAACTGCGCCTAGACCTTGCCTGCTAACTGCCCGAACGGCTAGCCTTAGGATCTCTACCTAACTTTATACGAAGCTGCAATGCTAATTATTCTAATATAAAGAATATTTTAATTAGCACTAAAGATACGGAGGTAAACGATAATAACTAAAGCAAGTAGGCCGGTTTGCCTTAAATAGGCTATATCTATAGTAGTATAGTATCTAAGTTATAATCTCTTTTATTATATAGAAGCCTAGTATATATATTTTTCTTTTATTTACTTAGGCTCTTTAGGGATAATATTTAGTTACTTATATATATAGGCTTCGAAGCTACTTTAGGCTAAATAAAGCCCTCTATCCTATTAGAAGGGTTATATTATACCTAAGGGATAGTAGAGTTACTAGTTTATTTAGGCTATTTATTCTTTATTTATAAGTTTGCTAATATACCTTCTACTACTTAGCTACTAGGCTGCTATCTTATCTATTCGTCTTAATAAGAGCCTTTTCTTTAGTATATCTACTACTAGCTATTAGGCTATAATCTACTATATATCCGCGCTAAAGGCGCGATAATTCTTTCTTTATCTTAAAACGATGCTATATTTATTTCCTTTTTAATATCTTTATAGTAAATTCGCTAGGGAATATATAGTGAATTTACCAACGAACTCTAGTAGGTTCACCTAGGCAATTTACCGTTAATTCTTACTTAAGCATATGGAAATTATAATTTATAGGTATTAGCTAGTCTAGCATTAGTCCCTCTTTCTAGAGAGGGGCATGCTTTTGAATACTACGATTTTGCACCATAATAATATTATAGGGTAAGCTCCTTTAAGCCCTATACCGATTAGCTAGAATCAACAACTCCTTGTACTCTATTGTGCCTAGTGCATATCAGTTTTAGAGCCGTCACAGCATTATACTATTTGGAACTAGGATAAGTCTCTATGGAGTTGTGCGAATGATCTAGGGGAATGATCATCCCCTAATGTGTTAGCAGTCTCAGGTCTAGCAAAGGTACAAGGACGCCCGGCGAAGTCCATACCCTAACCCCCTTGGCCTGGAGGCAAACCTGAGACCATGCACAAAGCCTTACTCAGTCTCTCCTCCTCCCTCAGTATTCTCGTATATTTTTTTGATATGCATCATGTACAGATTCTGTGAAAAAATCCTTAGCTACCTCGTATATTTCAAGGACGACGCCACAGGTGAGTAATCACCTACCCAACACAGTATCGGAAGTCCGATACAGAATAGAAACCCGCAATTGTACACTTCAGGCTTTGACAAAACCAGAAAAAAAGGACGCCAAAACCTCTTACTGAAGCAGATAGATCCAATGATGAATCCAACTAAATTCTGACCTGGATTTGCTTCCTTATACAACGTGACATGGTCTTTGTGGACCAGGAGTGGCCAAACTACGAGATGCTCAGTAATCTGTGCAACCGTCTAGAAGTAATACGAGGACCATTCGGCCTGTAATCGGCAAAAAATGGAACTTGTTAGATATATGAACCATGGTATAAAAGGTCGAACCTCAAGACGACGTGGTGATTCATGAAAAACCTGAGCAAAAGCACTCAGTAGTCTTACCTTGATTCCTGAGCAGATTCACGATATCGAATCCTTGCCAGCCTTGTTCATACACCGCTCAAAATGCTTGTCGTTGCATACATCAGTATTCTTGCGGCCGCAGCCACGGCAGCGAAGCCGGTTGGGAAGCGCATCATCGCCCAAGAATTTGACGTCTCTAGCTTTTCAGCAGGATGTATACCTCACGGAACTCAGTGCTAGTAAGGCCCCCCCCCTTGTCCCCAAGATTTGCAATTCCATTTTGGCTCTCCACGTTTTCCAGTTTTCTGACAAGAAAATTAATTATCCAGCTACTCCTTTGAGGTTGCTACGAACCAGGACCCCTTCCCAACCACCTGCAATGCCACTTTCATCACTGCATACACCCTACCCGAAGTCCCGTTCACTTCCTGTGCGGACTCGTCCTATATATGGTCCTTCCGTTCCATTGGGCTCTCCGGAGACACTCCTTCCAACTACACCCTCATCCTCGCCGATGCCACTGAGGGGCTGGCCGCGGCGAAGATATGGAATGCAGCTGAGTTTCCGACCATGACGAGCGGAGCTAGCCTATATCCACAATACACTGGGCCAACCGACTTTGTGGTCGAGTAAAGAATGGTTTGGTGGAAAGGTGCAAGGAGAGTTGGCGCGAGTCTTGCGCAAGTGTCTGATGTCGTGGAGGAGTTTAATGAAATGCATGTTAGTGGGTATATACAAAACAAGCTAAAGTTCCCACTACATACAATATTAAGGTTACTTTCCTATCCGGGTCTTTTGATTATCAGAACTAGAAAACTGTGTTTTGTTGTTACTGGAAGTATAGAAGCAGGGTTTGTTCTAATAGCTTATATTTTATGGCTAAGTTGGAATAAGTATGCGCACTAACTAATACCTGGCTAACCCTGCCTCTCTTTAGTATATTCGAGGTTGTCTAAATACCTTGAGTAAAGTAAACTTAGAAGCTATAAGTAGGAGATATAATAGTAGATGAATTATTGAAGGAAAAATCAGCTACTATGTTGCCTTGATGGATGTCCTTCCATGAAGTCTAAAGAACGTGCGGAGACGTGGATAAGTCCCTATGCCCATGCAAGTGACATCGTCTAGCTATAGTACTCAATCAACCAAGCTCGTAGGTCCCCAACGGTCGGATACTCGAGGAAAAGGCTGCCACTGACAGTGACGCCGAGTTGTCCACGGAGCTTCTCGGCAATCACGAGGCTCATCAGAGAGTCGACGCCCAATCCCGCAAAGCTGGCTTCATCATGTAGTTCCGTCGGCTCGAGGGCTGCCTCGGCCGCCACAAGAGCCATGGCTTTGACCGCAGTACTATCTGAAGCAACGTCCGCCGCAGAGGGAGCGGATGGAGCTGTCTCGACAGCTTGTGCCTGGGGTGCGGGAGCGGCAAATGTCGCAGTCGGTGGAGCAGGGGCGGAATTCTCTTGGACAGGCTTCGGCTTCGGCTTCGACTTCGGTTCTTCTGGGTTGGAAACAACAGGAGCTGCGCGATCAAGGCCCAAACTGCCAGTCGCAGTTCCAGAAGCGGGATTCTTGACGTCGGCAGGTGTGAAAAACCGGTTGAGCAGTACGCGCGGGTAACGGCGGAATTTCATGGCTTGCATGAGACCAATAATCTCGCCGTCCTGAAGTATGTAGACATCGCCCAAGTAGACCGTTGGGTCCTCCGCGGTGGCAATCATATGGACGTAAGAACGATATTTGCCACCGGCCACAAGTCGGCGCGCGAGGCGAAGTGAGTCCCATCCAGGCGTAACGCAGAAGTTCTGTTTAGTGTCGATTGCATCCGAGACGTTCATAACGAAACCGCCTAAGTGGCAGACACTGTCGATGAAGAAGGGCGGTACGGTCCAGGTACCGCCATTGTCCGTCTTGATGAGTATGTCGGCGAAGGCTTCGAGGCCGTGCATCACTACTGACTGCATACCACGATACTTCTCGGCATAGTCGACGAGATTGTTAGCAAACAGAAGGTAGGCCATGTTGTGTGACAGTCTATTGGCGACACCCTCGTCAGCGAGCTGTTCGAGAGCCTGGATGCGCCCTTGCACTAGATGAGCCAACGGTACCCAGCTGTTGAGATAACCGGCCGCGGTTCCGTAGTGTATCTGTGCCGTCACGATGGGCACCTGGTCGGCGATCAATCCGTTGTTGGCAACGTTATGCCATTCCAAGTCGGCGGTGCCCGAATCGATATCCTTCGTGGTAATAGCGACTTGAATCAGCTGAGGGACGTTCGAATTCTTCTGTGCCACCAGACCTTCGCGCACGACGAGGCCAGCGATGTTCATGTCAACGACACTCTTGCTGTTAGGCCTGAGTTTGTCGATGAGGTATTTCCCGAGAGTCAACGCGATATCCGCATGGACGGACTATGAAACCGAAAGGTCAGCTTTCACGTCCTTTCCGTCGGTCAAGTCATGAATTCTCCTTACTGAGGTCACCACACCAGCTCCATTCATCTTGTGGCTCCACGCAGCGGCCAAGAAGTCTGCCTGCATCATATCTGACTGTACGACGACTCGTCCTGCGCAGTCCTCAAAGGTCTCCTCGACAACACGATGAACCAGGGATGTTCGCAAGTTGGAATGGGGCGCGGTCAAGGGATTTGCCTCTGCTGCCTTTTCGGAGTCATAGAATGTGTTTCCCTTTGTAAGGGACCAGTCACCATTGTACTGAATCCAGTACTTTTTATCGTTCTAGCCGGTCCGAACGTCAGTGGTCATCATGCTAGACAAGAATGGGAACAGAATATTTCAATATCACGGCTACTGCG
Organism: Juglanconis oblonga; assembly: GCA_003012965.1. Taxonomy (NCBI): domain Eukaryota; kingdom Fungi; phylum Ascomycota; class Sordariomycetes; order Diaporthales; family Juglanconidaceae; genus Juglanconis; species Juglanconis oblonga. Next base: position 18,825 of record MUZH01004340.1, on the reverse strand, counting down.
CGAGAGGGAAAACAATCTGCGAAGACGGAAGAGATTATGAGGGGGAACGAGGAGTTTCTGGCTAAAAACTTGGAAAATACTGGCAGAGAGGGAAAGGGCCGGAAATGGAAGAAACATACCCATGAGTACGTAGGCAGGTCTAAAAGCCGCAGGTGTCCCTCAAATTGGTGGTGGAATTCGTTCCAGGCCACCTCGACGCCGGCATCGTGGATAACGCCCAAGCTGTGAGACAACGTCTGCCAATTATCTTCGCCGCGGCGGAAAGACGGGACTGCTGCATTTATGGACGGTAGAATCGATCGAGCAAAACCCATGCACACAGGGTGTGGGCCTATTTCGATCCAGACCATTGTCTCGTCCACCGTTGACATCTTGCGTGCAGTTTCAACCGCAGCACGGAAATCAACGGTTTCCCGCGTCGCTCGACGAACTAGAGAGTCCAGAGTCAGTCAATGATGGGAGTTTGGGGAGGTGGCGATGCAACAGGAATGAGGCTGCACCCAGAGCATGACTCCAACATCGGTCTTGACACAGGGCAAGTAATATTGGTGCGGATCTAAGATGTCGACACCCAAAGCGATGAGGGGCTGGTCTCATCCACTTACCATAATTGGCATTCACCGTCTTCTCGTCGAATATAACCTTGCCTAGCAAAGGTGAGATGATAGGCAGACTGGTTGGCTGAAACAATACCCCTTTCCGTGCCGTCTCCTCGAACTCGTCCAGGATGGGGTCCATCTGCGCCGAATGGAACGCAAACGCAACATCCAATGGGAAGCACTTAGATCCTGCACTCTCAAAAGCCTTCGCTACCGTGTCGATCTCCTCCACGGTGCCGGTCAGCACGGTATCCTTTGGCCCATTGATGCATGCGATCTCAAAAGGCTTTCCACCGACGATTTCCCGGACCTCGTCCAGAGATGCACGCACAGCGAGCATCTTATGACTACCACTTTGGCACGACTTCTCAAGCATGCTTGCTCGTTGCCCCACGAGGAATATAGTATCGGTAACGGACAGAACGCCGGCTATATGCAGAGCGGCGTACTCGCCCAGGCTATGGCCGATAACTATGTCGGGTCGCACGCCGAGGGACTCCCAGTACTTCGCGAGGGCGATTTCGGTACAGACGAGAGCAAGCTGCGTAACTATAGGCGAGTGAGAATGGTTAGGTGGAAAGCTGCCATCGATGGCTGGGATGAAAGATGGGAAGCCTTGACTCTGGGATAGAGAGTCTAGATGCAGTAGCTGAGTCTTGAAATAAGATGAGTCGCGGAATAACTCAAGATTCATCGACCGATGCGATGCACCCTGGCCGGTGAAGGCGAAGACGACTGGCGGTGGACCAGTAGGCGGGATAGGCTTGCAAGTCTCAGCGGATTGGAGATAGGAACCCAATTGTTTCCTAAGATGAGCAACCTCGGAGGTAGCGACAGTCACACGATGGTTGTGATGATGGCGTCGGGCGGTCGTCGTATATGCTAAGTTTGGCAATGAGACAGAAGGGTAAGTATCCAGGTACGTGATCAGGCGCTCGAGATTTCCCCGGAGAGATACTTTGCTCTTGGCAGATACTGTGATGACATGGGTCGAGCGAGGGTCGACTATATCGCTCTCCGGTCGGACGGGTGCTTCCTCAACAACGATGCTGGTGTTACCGCCAGCAGCGCTGAAGTTGTTGACCACAGCGATACGCTTTCTCTCCGATCGGGGCCATGGTGTTTTCTCGTACGGAATAACAAGATTCCGTTTGGCGAGATCTGTTGGGAAGCATGGATTGATAGCTGTTTTGATCCCGACGTGGGCTGGAATTGCCTCTTTTTCGAACATAAGCAGCACTTTCAGCAGCGCTGTCGTGCCTGCCACGGCCTCTCCATGGCCCACGTTCGACTTGACAGCACCGATATGAAGCGGCTGCTTGCTGCTTCGGCGCCTGTTTATGGTGAGGGGCGCGAAGACGTCGGTGACAGACTGAATCTCTTGGGCGTCACCAGCCTGCGTGCCGGTTCCGTGCATCTCCACATAGCCAACGTCCAGAGGATCCACAGCGGCCTGGTTGAGAACCTGCGTTGTCAAATAAGCTTGGTGACCCGCGTGTGGGTGAGTAATGGATACGGCTTCTGCCGAGTGGTTCTGAAAAAAAGGGGTTTGTGTTAGCGATTGCCCTAGAAAGGTGGTTTTCTAGCGGATTCTGAGAGTATATATTCGCTCCCGATCCGCGTACTCGACGAGTGCGTGCGTTCTCTAGTAGGCTGATAGCAGTGAATGGCAAAGACAGGAGGAGATAACCAGGTTATAACCCACTGTTCCAGCGGCAAGAATAACGCCGAGTATATTATCATTATCGGCCTCTGCATCTTCCAGTCGCTTCAGCACGACCGAGGCTACGCCGTCGGCGCGGCAGTATCCATCGGCCTCACAGTCCCAAGTTTTGCAGGCGTTTGGAGTCTTGGATAAGAAATGACCATCTATCCCAGATCTTATTAGTATTCACTCAACTGATATTGAGATGTTTCCGATCGGCAATGAAAACATGTAACTCTGACTTTGAAACCAAATGTGTCATGGGCAGAAGGACCAACTCACATGAGACGAGTATCTCATGATTGATTATTGGAGAAAGACTACCACTTGCAATGGAAGATGCCGAAAGTCGTCCAGGAAAAGATGAAATAGCTTGAATGAAGGAGAAGGGCAGTTTCTTACTACTTAGTCCGGCAAAAGCGTCCGAATTAGTGAGCACATTCATCCCACCGGCCACGGCCATATCGGTATCACCGGTCCATAGAGAGTTGCAGGCAAGCTTGACATTGTCAGTCATCTTCCCAGATAGGTCATTCTCAAGACCCATCCACTCACATGTATTGTGGCCAAACCCGACGAGCATGCCGTGTCAATACTATAGCTGGGCCCGGAGAATTTGAAGAAGTAATTGATACGACCCGGACCAAACGCACGGCAACCTCCTGTAATGAAGTACGTGCCGATCTCCTGGTTAGAGTTGACCTCACGGTAATCATCGCTCGCCTGCCCATAGAAGGTTCCGATACGGTGGAGGTCTGTAGCAGCCGTGCGGTTTGCGACATAGCCACTAGAAGCCACAGAGTTAGCCACCGAAGAAGTCCTCTAATTTATGCGGCAAAAATATAGAGATTGGCTAGAATAACTTACGCTCGCTCGAGTGCTTCGTACGCCGTAACAATGGCCAACCTCTGCATAGGATCGGTCTGAAGTGCTTCGCGGGGCGACATGTTAAAGAAAGGCGCGTCGAAGAGACCGGGCTCATTGATGAAGCAGCCGTAGGGTGTAATGCTGGTGTTGACGCGCTTGCCAGTCGGATCAACGTGTGTATCTACGTCGAATCGGTCGGCAGGGACTTTTCTGTGGACATCAAGTCCCTGGTCCAGAATGTCCCAGAACTTCTCCGTATCAGTCGCTCCTTCAGGCATCCGACAAGACATCCCCACGATTGCAATCTTCGAATGTTGCGTACCCGTGGGACGTCTTGGAAGCGTATCGGAGCTCGCGATCCATGGTATGAGATCTTTCGTGCTCGCGTTGAATTGCTGTGGCCCTGAGTTGAGTGCTTCCAAAAGGTCGCGGACGGGCAACGAAGTGCGAAACACGAGCACTTGACATTCGGAAGCCGCAAGGTCCCTCGCTCTTTGTACAACACCCGTGACAACATTTTCCCATTGGATTACCTGAGTGAGGATCTCTTCGATCATGTTATGCAGTAGACCGCTGGCCGTCTTGGCTGGAAATGGCTTCCCATTGCTGGTTGACAAGACGGGCACGCGAGGAGAGAATGCTGCATCGAGTGAGCTGGTATGAATTATGCAATCCACATGCTCCTTCTTGTAGATATGCTTGGCGTGACACAAGCCTCCATACACTGGCAACGCAACGAAGTTACGGTCACGGAAGAAGTCCGACACATGGAAGATGTGCTTCAGTCGGGCCGGAGGACCGCTGACAGTCACAGAATTCCGGCTTAGTGCACTGATGAAGACCTTGTTCGGTTCCGAAACCTTCTGTGAGTCGCAAATGTGAGACCACCTTCGTCCAAGATGCACAAAATTCAGGTGGGATCAGCGTCAACTCACCTCAGCTGCCTGAACAGCATCCAGCTCTTTCCGAACCTCACCAACTGCGACATCTGGTACCACATAGGCCCAGCTATCACCAGAGGTACCGTCAATTGAACGGGGTTGCAAATTCTGTGACACCTCACCCACCAGGATACCAAGCCTGAATGCAATACGAATCACCTCGGCACCGGCAGACGGCATGTCTGCCAATGATGGCGAGAGTGAGACGGCAGCAGCTGACAACAGGCCAGTGCCAAGACCAGCAAGACAATCATCTGGGGTTTGGAAATTGAACTCCTTCGTGGAGTTGTTTTCGTAGTGGCTGGCATCCGCGAGTCAGACTATCAGTTTGTTGTGAAGAAGGGGGGGGGGGGAAGGCGACCGTGTAGAAAAGAAAGGGATAACTACCCAATGAATGCTGCCAGTTGAACTACACAAAGCAGCATTCCCTCCACAGCCCCACCAAGAGGACCCTTTCGGAGCTCGGAGTGGTCGGCCAAGTTGAAAATGGTTTCGAAGGGTGGCATAAGAGCTCTCAAGGCAGCAGGCAGCAGGCGCACCTCGTGGCGCACAACCAAGGTGGCCTCGGTAATGAATCTGGCTAGTACATGGTGCGTTTTATCTTTACTGTGAGAGTAAAGACGGCGAAAGAGATCCTTAAGATCATCGTGTGGGAACTCGTTGCTGAAGTAACCAATTCTCATTTTGCTAGCCTCAATCAAGGACTCGCTTGTAGAGGGCGTGGAAGTCGATGACTGGTCCAAATTAAGGTTGCGAGGCCCAGTCCACTCCATGTTAACAGTTATGGACAAGTCGAACCAAAGGCAGTGTGTTTGCTGTTGCCCGGACTTTTCACGTGGATAGGTCACGATGTTGCTACCCTTTAGTGTCTTCGAGATAATAAATAGTTTCCCAGTCTCTCGAGAAACGCAGAGATCATAGGAGACACATCAGGGATTCTTACCCATTATCCTATCGTGGTATTTCTTGCTTGCGGCACAATCATGGCAGCTTTCTTCTGCCTCCGAACTGGGATATATCTGACCCGAAAACCATCGCCACCGGGCCTCAGACCCCCATTGCCCCGTAATGTAGGGTCCACTCTCGGACCAAATGTTTCATGTGAGATACCAACCACCCAACTAACCCGGAGCAAACTCGATTAGCACTTAATTTCAGCCTTGAATAAACTCAAGCTATTTACTCAACGCCACCGAAACCCACTCGATTTCTCGGTGAGGCTTGCGGTGTAGACATGAGCTGCACAGCAAGGTATCAGGGGGTTTGCCCCGGGGCGGTGGTTTTGTGGGAATGAAGAGGGAATAGGGGAAAGACTAAGGACCTACTCCGAAAGAAAGTTCCTCCGGGGACGCCGAGGAAGATGTTCAGGTTATCCCGAAACCTCTTTTCCCACGGCCCTCCGCCCACCTGATCATTATGACACACTACAGCCTTGTGTTACGGTAAAACCCGGAAAGTGTTAGCAGAAGGTGGCGGATGAGAGCATACGGGCTAATTCATACTCATCGTATGGGAACTCGGGTTGCATGCAGGTTGGTGGACTCGTTTGAGAGCTTGCTTAAAGTCCGTAAACTGGAATACATGATGGACCTGCAAGAATCCGATCTAGTGAAGATTACAATACCGACCATTGCTATATTTCCCCTTTACGACTTGCTGAACTCCTAGTTCGCAGCTTACTTCTAGTACTCTATTTATCTTTATCATATATCTCATACCTAAGGACTCGGAATTCATTCCAAAATGGCCCCAGGGGTGGGAGGCTACCGTCAGATCAACAAGGCACTTAATATTTGTGTCTTTGAAGACTACCTAGAGACTCAACAGACAAACCTGCCGAAACTTTCGGATGTGGAGCAAATCAGTCCACGAGTAATTCGTGTCCTTGGTCAGAACCCGGGCAAGGTAAGTTCGATTCATAGTGAGGTTCCGATGTAAGATAAATACTTGCTAATGCTATTTGTCCTCTCAGTTCACGTTGCAAGGAACTAACACGTATATAATCGGCACTGGTGTCAAGCGTATTATTATTGATACAGGTATGTGGGTTGTCTAATATTTTCAAGGTCGACAACTTGTGTCTGACCTGATTCTTCAAGCGCAGGGCATTCCGGACTGGGCAGACCTGATATCCGACACCCTGGCGGAGGGCCATTTCTCCCTTTCCCATGTGCTTTTAACACACTGGCATGGTGATCACACTGGGGGAGTGCCCGATCTAATTCGCCTGTATCCGGACCTCGCACCGTTGATCTTCAAGCACACTCCAAGCAAAACCCAGCAGCCGATCTCTGATGGCCAAATCTTCAAAGTCGAAGGTGCCACAGTCCGTGCGGTACACTCCCCGGGCCATTCACATGACCATATGTGCTTCATACTGGAAGAGGAGAATGCTATGTTTACTGGAGATAATATCCTGGGCCACGGCACCGCAGCGGTCGAGCACCTAAGCACTTGGATGGAGACTCTACGACAATTACAATCACACGGCTGTGTGAAGGGCTACCCGGCCCATGGGGCAGTTATCACCGACTTGAATGCAAAGATTTCTGGCGAGTTGTCTGGAAAAGTCAGACGTGAGCGTCAGGCTCTGCAAGTCCTACAACAGACAAAGCGTGAGGGTCGCAACAGTGGAAATGGTAGGCTCACTGTGAAAGAGCTTGTAACGGCCATTTACGGTAATCAAATGGACAATGGTGTGAGAGAGCTAGCACTAGAGCCATTCATGGACGAGGTCTTGCGCAAATTGGCGGAGGATGGGAGCGTGGGATTTGACATGAGAGGGGGCGTTAGAAAGTGGTTTGCTGTCTCGGATTGATAGGCTCGTAACGATGTAAGTGGTTATTGTTTTTTTAAGCTGTTAATATAGCTATAAAATCTGTAGCATTTTCCTTCATACAATAGACGATGCTCGAAAGCCTAGCACCCAAGATTACACAGTATAACCATATAACAACTTGATTAGGTACCTAAGTTAGCTCTTGCGTCTTGTAGATGAACTATTGCTTTTCAGATTTCACAATTCCACGCGTCAAATGCACGAGCGAGAAGTAGTCCGCTACTATCAAAGTCATTTAATGCTGTCGGCGACGAATAAAGGTGTCTCCATACATAGACTTTGGATTCGGATGTCAGGGGGCCTGCTGACCTGCTTGCCTGTGCAAGTCGGTAGTCAAATTATGCGAGAGTACCTATATTACTCAACAATTTGATCAAGCTCTATCACACAGTTACGAAGCCACCCTACTGATCAAAATGATTTTGGCCACTGCTGAAGCTGGTCGCATCTTTGGCACAGGAAAATGTTCAGCATTCGCGTTGTGTACCCATGACGGCTATTTGTTGTTGGATTTTGGCCAACCAGGCCGTCGGGCCCAAATTTTGACCACCCACCGAAGAGTTAGCTCCCTCGAGCCTGTATTGGTTTGCCTCGGGACAAAAAAATAGCCAGTAAGTCCTGAGCGGCAAATATTCCGACCCCGTCCACTAGAATCTGTCTTTGGAGGGTTGGTTGGCCAGGAGGGCTCTTCCGACATGCTTGTTCGTCACGTCTTCGTCCCCGAACATCCTCTTTGCCCGATTCGTTTTATCCACGAGTTTCATTCGCGATTCTCGAAGACCGAAAAAGGTGAAACACGGACGAAGGTGATTTCGCCCGCGAGCGTCGGGAAGCCACGCCACACACTGATACTGGACCAACCAGAGCAGCAGTCAGTCTTACCGCTACACATGTTCAGATCGTCACAGTTGTGAAGATGGGTTTATCCATACGGTGTGAGTTACTGCTACTGCTCCGTTTGTGGCTGCATAATTGTGTCCGAGGGAAGGCCGAGACCGAAAATCCAACCGAGACATCTCGGGACATTGTCCTCGGGACAATTCTGGTCATACATGAGTGACTCTGGCGGAACCCCATACCATACCTAGGTACGCTATGTGCCGAGTTTCTTCAGGATGCCCGCGAATCCAATACATACACCGATTAGAGGGAAGAGCGTCCGTGCAACGTGCAGCCACGCCCATCTCACCAAGAGCTCCCTTGTAAGCTGTACGTCCACTGACAATGCTGAACTTTCCATCCGAAACAACGTATTGTTTGTAGGAACCATCATTATCCAGGTGAAGGGCACCATGGCAATTGTCGCGATGCTCGCTGCAGCGTATAACGACCGGAATCCGCGCCGCGAGGACGGGCGATTGTTCATTACCGCAAGTCCGTACAGCCCGGTGGTAGCGACGGACAATGCGGGCATGTAGATATGCCCGTAGTGGTAGAGACGAGCCCATTGGCGAAGCATATGGTCAGAATCCGTGCCTGTGTCGAGGAAAACCGGAATTGCCATCGTTGAGAGGCTCATCATCGCCCCTGACGTAGACCGTGTCTATTAGCCGACCCCGTACACGTCGGATGTAAGAGGGAGGAGAAAATGATGCTTACCTGAGAGGAAGCTGCCTGTAATCACAGCGATAGCCTCTGTGCCAACGTTGGGCGCTTGAGAATTCAGGTGCTGCCCCATCATGTTGATATCCCGGGTGGAGCGATTAAGACAATGGGGAATCAATAACGCGCTCAGTAAACTGACTTACTTATACCTTTTGAAACCTCCTATTGTTCCGGTAGGTGAGTTTTGTTTTCCAAATTAAACCCGAAACACAAGCCGATCACCTCACCAAGTCATTAATAGTATTTTACTTACTTCCCCTCCCCCATGTTTGTGTTTTCTGAATTTGCCTTGCTATTCTGTGTATCTGTCAGTTTGTACTGTGAAGTTCGACTCTTATTGAGAGCCTCAAAAACCCGAGCATGATGTCGTCCAAGCAGTTGGAAATGGCTAGTCAGCCCAGGTCGACAGAGGGCAAGTATCTCTGCCTTACCATTTGTGGGTATCGCAAGCCGGGAATGAGTGAGGAGGAATACCGTAACCACATGGTCAACATCTCAGCCCCGATGGCCAAAGGACTAATGGTGAAGTATGGCATCAAGAGATGGACCCAGGTGAGTTTTTCCATAGGGCACCCATTCCAAAGATAGCCACAAGGGTCCTTCAAAACCCTGCACATATCAAACCGCCCTATGTGACTCATCAGAAAACCTAGATTCACAATTCATCTTCTACGCGCGCCTTGATGGCTGAGCTCTTCGATCCGCAAATGTGCAATGTGGCAGACTTCGATTGTTTCAGCCAGGTGGTCTTTAGGAGCATCGAAGACTACAAGCGTATAAAGCAGGATCCTTGGTATCAGGAGCACCTAATTAATGACCATGAGAAGTTTGCTGATACAAAGAAAAGCGTGTAAGAAATCTCTTCGTTCTCCTATTATGTTGGGTAGGAGGTCTGTTAATACTCATCAGGATGACTATTGGATGGATAAGTGAGTTTATTAGAGACAGTCAAGCTACTGAGAATGTAGAGGAGTTATAAGAGAATACTATTGTTTTGCTCTCTTACGGTTAACGGCACTGTAAAATTTTCGAGCATCCTCTATTGTATAAAGGAAACTGTTACAGCTTCTATAGCTATATCAACAGCTTAAAAAATAACAACCATCACTTACTGTGAGCACCTGCAAGTACCTAGTGTTGGTGGGAATCAAGGATTGGTTGTATTTGGGTTATCTTGCTAGCCCCTGCTTAGCGGCTAATGATCCCTAAGCCAGAAACCCACACCGCTCAACCTAAAACCAACAACTTCATCTATCAATCGCCCTCCGGAAGATGCGACTTATCCGTCCACCAACATTACCGCCACCCGAGACCGCACCGCCGCACTCCCTTCCACAACTCGGCCCTGATGGGCGTCAGCCAGTGGTCCGGATCAAACATCCAGAATACCCTTCTCCTACCGATGTGTTGATTACGATTCCCACGTTTGATCCGATCCCCACGACGCCAGAGACAGCGGCACGAGCTGAACGAGGGGCACAAGCTGGACATGACAAACATGGGCAAGATGAAGTCGACCAAGCAGAGGAGGAACAACAGCCCCGGCTAATGCCGGTCAGGAGGACAGTTTACTAGAGACAGATGTCCAAGTTCTGGTCGGTCTGCACCATGGCACCGTCTTCATCTGCGGCATCATCGCCGACAACGCCTTCGATCGAGTCTACCTTTCCCATGACCGAGAAAGGCTTATCAATGTCCAAGACACGTGGCATTATGACAGCATTCTTCCGGCTGGCGAATACTGGCTACAAGTGCCGCCGTTGCCGAGGGTCAGCCCAAGAAGCGGACGGGAAGATGAAGTCACGGGGACACACGCGGAAGGCCGCGAGGTGGAACAACTGCTCATAAAGCCCCACGCAGAAGAGACCAAGAAGTCATGCCCGATCATTCCTTGCTTTGCAGAATGACGGTTTCCGCACGGGCGACTGCCGAGTGCATGGTCAAAAAATCACCAACCTCCCCTGGTCCCGAAGGAAAAATCACGTTCACGAGCGATGGCTACAAGACTCGGTGCCTCACAGTCTGTCGCAAGTTCCTGCATGATTTATGGGCACCGCGGTGGCATTAAGATCGCACACATCGTCCACTCGAAACTTGGGAGCTGGTTCGCCGAGAACGACATGTCCCGTTACAATAATCCCAGTCCTCTACAAACCGCCCGGATCGATCAGCCACCTAGTAAAGTCCGTGTACGTGCCGACCTCTACGTTCTCTGGGACTCGGGCTGCCTTTCTATTGTACCCAAGCCTGTATTCGTGCAAGAACCAAGAACGCCCTCCGCCGCCGCCGCGCCCGTATCGTCACAATATGCGCTGGCTGTTCACGTGCTGGCTACGCCCGCGCCCCAGCTCGAACTAATACCATTGTACCACAATCTGGCTCTACGATTTCAGGAACCTGGCAATGAGTTCACGAGGCAATACTTTGGCTCACGCGAGTTCTTCTTTGCTCGCTTTGCTTGGTCTATCTTCCCTCTTCTGCGGAGTTTCCTCGACAGACAACGTTGGGTTGCGCCGACAGGAGCATCGTCTGAAATACTCGATTACAAGTACCAGTGGAGTCTACCTCCACCAAGTAGTCGGGACAGCTTCCAAAAGAGGTCGGCGTCGCAGGTCTCCTCTACTAAAGACAATGCCGAACTGGACGACGACGATGGCCACATGGAGGAACAGTCATGCAAGCGGCAACGGCAGTCTTCGCCACTCGATGACCTGGATGAAAATGCGATACATAAACAAGGAAGCCATATGTACGTGGCCGAACTCGATGACGATGCTGATTTGCCACATGATCGGCAACCAAGTGCACAGTCGTTCGACGACGAGGACTTGCCATCTTTCGGAATGGATGGTAGCGGAGGAGCAGACGATGAAGCGCCCATGCGTGGTCGTAGGTGACATCGAAACAGATCGCCACGGGAGCCTGCCCTTGGTCTCTTCTTTTCATCACCACCTGCATCGAACCGGAGTAGTGGTCTGTTCATGCACACTGATGAGGAGGCTGGCGATGATACTGACATCGGAAACGAGAACGTCAGAAGCAACCTCGTCTTATCACCTGATGGTACGGCTAATAATATTGGTCTCAGGTCCATGGGAGATGTCGCACTGCAAGAAGATGATAACATATAGATCTCGCAGGTCATTTATGATACCCCTACACTTGCGTATACTGATAACTCTACTTCCGTTTCTGCTTCTGTTGCAGATAACGTGCCTGCCTTTGTGCCAACTCATGCCGGCCCTGTCATGTAAACACCTACTCTAGTGGAACCGCCACCTTCCAGCTCCCCCCTAGGATCCGCCACCAGCAGCTCGCCGCCCATCCACTGCTGGCGCCAGCAAGACGCTGCTCTCCGGCGGCGCTACGACCGGTCCACTACTGAATCGCGCAGCCACCTGCAGTCTCACAAACCACGTCGAGGGTGTCATGCATGGTGATGGAGAAGCGTAGTCGCTCCAGCTAGCGAGCGGCGTGCCGATGACGGCTGTTGGTGGACAGGTTGATGAAGGAGACGTTGGCAACACCGGTGTGCAGCGCGGCGACGGTGACCTCGACGGGGATGACCTGGCCGGCGGTGTGGGCCTGGATGGTGTCGGCGGTGGCGTCGCCCAACTGGAAGCCGCGGAACACGGATGGACCGAAGTTCATTGTTGACCTGCGGCCTATGGTTGACATCTTGGAACGAGTCACCCTGGCCCATGTGACTCTAAGTCCATTTCCTGCCAGATAGCGTATCCTCGATAATGTCTAAGCTGGTCCATTGAATGTTTGGTGCCATCTCATGGACCATATGTCCGCCATTGTCCAGGCAGGGCTTGAAATATGGCCCAAACACGTTCCACCCGGGCACGGGTTGCGCGTGACGAGGCTCCGTAAGTACAATGGGGATCGAACTATAGCGCAGCTTGTTCCTGATTATATTTGCATGCAGCTTGGCGCGTATTATATGCGACGGGAAGCTAGTCGGCGTAGAGCCATATCCACGGGCATGTGCCTCTGCGGGGGGACTCACGGAGGGGGGATGCGACCGCCACCAGCAGTCACTACTGTTCACAGGTATCGCAATGATGCCAGTCCTGTTAAAAAAGATTATTGATTGAACGCACAAAGGTTTCCTGAATATCAAGGGATGTGGTCAATACGGCCGTTGGACTACTATTCGCACATCGAGGTGGCTGGTAATAAGATGGCCGCTAGGAGCCATGGCACCAGCTGGCCTGGGGCTTTATGTGCATAATATGAAAGTGACATGGTCAGTGGAAAATGTATACATAGCAGAGGGTGCAGGAAGGGGGATGGCGCAGCGCGTTCGTGCAGCCGGGGTTGAGGCCGGTCGCGTTATCACTAACAATGGGTGAAATTGGCCTAGCATACCTATAATGATCGTGTTCTCACACCCTCCCTGCACAGTAAGGTAGCGTCAAGAGTAATTTCTCTTGTATTATGCCTACGGACTAAGAAGAATTCCAACCCCTCCGACGGGTTATTTCATTGCTGCCCATGATGAAACAAAATCTGCAGAGTAGTTGTCTGCTACGTTTCCAAACTTCTCCCACATGGGATCGAATCCGGCTCCCCAGACCCATTTGTCCATATTATCTTGAACATTAGTTGTCGAGTCATACGCAATCTGGGCGATCTTAAGCCATGAGCCGCCATTGACAGGGAAAGAATCATTGTCTGGGTCGTGTTCGAACGGCTTTGCCACCTCTTCACCATTCTTCAGGGCTCGGATGAACTTAGCAACATGTCCATCATCATGAAGGTCATTCACCGAATCATAGATCTCAGCCCACTTCATTCCCTTGCTAAGTGTTGGTTGGTAGTCGACGAAATCTTCCGGACGCAACTCGGCCGCTGCGCTCGCGGCGTACCACACAAGGTCTAGCCTACCCTTCCATTCGACCATGCGAACCTTGTCCTCAAGGCTGATCCATGGTTGTTGATTCAATACCGTTAGGAAGATGGAGCTGGTAACGTTATGCATATCTGCGTGAGTTCTGTGTTAGCCTTCGCGCACAAAAACATTCATATATCGGTTCAATAGGAGAAAGTCATCCTGAATGCGACCGTTCCTGAGATTTAAACCAGGAAAGCCTGGAATCAGCTCCAGGGGAAACACAAAAGCATAAGCTATTGCGTACTGGTCGATCCAGTATGACCAGGGAGAACTGGGAAGTACATACAAAAGAAATCGATCTTGCGCTTCTTTCCGGCTTTCTGAGCCGAGCCGCAGGTGTACGCAGCGCAACTGATCATCTCGGCCGTGGCACGCTCAAGGTCATCGGGTGACACTTTGAAACACGCTGCCACAGCAACAATCTCATCCAAGGCACGACCCAGCACGCCGTCGCGCACCTTGTGTGGTCCATCCGGCAAGCGAGCGGCAGTCCGAATCTTCTCGTTGGTCCTGACTTCCTCGTAGAGCTTCACAAGAGGCCGAGAAACCACGGTGCTGGAACTCGCCAGCTTCTCGCTGCGGGCGAAAAAGGCATCGATGTCGCTTGGGTCGTGCGAGGCCGCGTGGGCCAGGCCCTCTGCAACGATGCTGGGCTGGTCGAATTCGATACCGAAGCCTAGGTGAATGATGGGATGGTAAAGACCTTCGAAGAGTTGGGCGAGCATTGCTTCTGCGAGTGGTGTACGACTGAAGCAGTACTCGTGCACTACAGCTCTCCAGCCCTTGGCTTCGATTTCCTGCTCGAAGAAGCAGAGGAAGTTTGTGTACTCAGGAAGATGATACATTCTCGCCATGAAACTCTCGGGCTGGCTAAGCTCACTGACGACGTGGCGGTCCGTTGGGGGTAAGGGACGTTGGATTCCCTCGCCATCGTCGTACGCCCTCTTCAGCTGCTCCGGTCCGCCACCCATGGCCAGGACGCTGAGTACAGAATGCGCAATATGGTTGTGGCCGGCGATGTCCCGGAAGTACATGTGATATTGGTCATGGTTCTTCTGCAGCAACTTGTTCGCGGTGTCGATGCCGCCGGCCGGGTTTGGGTTGATGCGAGCTATTCCGAGGTGCTGGGGTGACAAGTCAACTTGAGAAGCCTTGAGGCCTGCCATGACTGTTTCTTGTTGGTTGAGATAATGAAAATTATTCTGGAGTACTGGATAACACAGAATTCATACAAAGTCGAAGGTTTGTGCATGCATCCAGATCATTATCTCTTCGGAAACGTGGCTTTGATATACAAATACCTAACTCAGCAGTGCTTGATGGCCGTCGGGCTCAGCTCGCCCAGATATCTACGGTTCGTGTCGATATCAGTTGATCGGTCCGATCGGGTCATTGGGCGACACGGCATATTGACTTGACCGAGGTTTCACGTCAGAATTTGCCCCGAATCATAACATGCGTGTCTCGCGTGAAGAGCATAGGGCTTAGATGCGACTACTGACTACCGGTTGAAGTCATCTCTCGGCTTGAATGCTAGTACTCAAGGTGATGATACGACTGTACATTTACACAGATCTGCTCGACCAAAATCCAAAATCCGAATCTTGAGATGCATTAATAGAAAAGAGAGCACGCGGAAACATCGTGAGCAGAAAATATATTATGTGCATCATGAGCCTAGTCGTCTAACTATGCCGTAATAGATGTATGATTTCCGACGATAGAGCAGTCAGACCACTGCGCAGATCTGTTTCAATTCGGCTTAAAGTCATTGCTGAGAACGGTGTAGCAACCCTCTCGCCGTCCGAGAGGGATGCTAATCGAGAATCCCTCCGCCTCCGGTAATCCTCACTCTTTCCTAGATAATGTCCCGTTCCGGGTGGTTTGAGTCTGGGTGAAAGCCTGTTCAAGACCTTTTGCACACGATGCAGCTCGCTGAGTATTAATTGAGCTGTCATTCGTCTGGCGTCATTCCCATGGTGTCTGGAGTATGTTGCAATGCCATAACCCTGCGTACTGTCCTCCGTCATCACGACCCCTTTACCGTTGGCTGGCTTGCTGTAACCTGAGGCTGGGGCTGCTCCTTTGGGTTGTTCAAGTGCCGCTGCGGTGTATCTCTCGAGAATCTTGGAGACGATCATGGCTAATAATGTCAGAACGTAGCCATTCTCTGAGCATGAACACTGCAGTGCGTTGTTGACGGCTTCCGTGTACTCCTTATTCTTCTCGATGACTGCTTGAATCATGGAGTTGTCGCTTTGGAGCGTATGATTAAATGTCGTTTCTGCATCGCCATGTGCGGGAACTAGTGCAGTGGAGAATTCCGACGGAGTGGTTGACAAGGTGTTCATGAGTTCCAAAATTTGCATCATGCAACAACATTTCGAGTGTGATGCATCGCTCTCACTCATATCTCTTTGAATGACCACACCTTTGGGAGAAGGAGGGCCGGATTCGGACAGAACTGAGTTGCCGACTGTGCATTCTTCAGAGACAGGATCGATATTTCTGCCACCTGATACAGAGAACTCTGCAACATCGTAGTTTGGAGTAAAGTCCGTCAGGTTGAGACCTAGTTCATCCGAGAGAAAGCCATTTATTGGCGAGCTGAGAAAGTCGTTGAAGTCGTTGCTCAGTCCGGAAAACGCCGAGGATAGAGAGGGCTCGAAGGGCTCGAAGGGCTCGGCAACCTCGCCGAAGATGTCTGTGGAAGGGGTATTTTCGGTAGCCCCAGAAAGCTGTACGTTCATGAGACCAGGAGGAGACAAGTCCAAAGTTATCGGCGCAAAGTCCTTGTTACTCATAGACAGATCTGCGTCTTGTCCAGCTCGTGGAATGGAGCTTGCCACGCTGATTGTATCACTCGTTCCGTTGAAGTTGCTGGACTGGCTGTTTTCTCTCTTGCGGCCAGGACGCTTCGTGATGAAGTATTCACAAGCTATTTTCCGCTTTGCGCAACGCGAGCATGTTGGTTTCTCCTTGGGACACCTGACTTTGGACACTGCACAAGCGTGGCAGCTGTCCCGGAGTTTGGAGATTGTGGCACGTGTATGTGCACCTTGTTTTGCTGAAACATGCGAATATGACGTTCTCGGGACTTCGGCATTGGAACTCAAGCCCATCATGATAGGGGCCACCGAGGTTAGAGCACGATAACTGAGCGAGGAAAATTTGTCAATACGAGATCGAGGAGAGGCTGTATGGGAAAGCGGAATTAGTTTAATACCTTTAAGACAGGCGAAGAGGAAACCCAGAATCTACTTCGGCCGCCACTGATGTCGTGATCAGAACGGTCCAAGAGGTACGTCTCGCAGACTAATTTTCTTCAGTAGGACGCAGCCTCCTTTTTCCTTACGCTTGTATATAACTGGGGATCTGGGGAGGCAGACCTTATTTACTACAGTACAGGGATGACCAGATTAATGTCACATTTAGGCATAATACATAAGTTAGAGCTACTTTGGATTCGAACTGCTTAACAAGATTCCTTACTCATTGTGCTATCTTTTCACATTCCCGAGCGGTTTTTCGTCATGCCTCATGCCGTCAGCATTATGGCGCCACTAGCGAGTGGGGTTCACTCCTAATCGGAAGCAATGCTTCTGACCTCAACAGAGTATGCATTAAAAACGTGGCGTCAATGAATATACCCTGAAGAAAGGATTGAGCGCAGAAGATGCAAGTTTTAAAAAGCTACTCGAGACGCACACGGAGATCTTCCTATGCTCCCAACTATAATAATAACCGCTGAAATATAATATATAACATTATAACAAAAGTTATACCGTAAAGTATTAGTATTATTCAAGTATAGTGAAGTAGTTATTATTTTTAAGCTATTAATATAGCTATAAAAGCTATAATAGTTTTCTTTATATAATAGAGAATGCTTAAAAGCCTAGCACCTAAGATTATATAGTACTATTAATAATAAGATAGCAAAATAATAGCTAAACCTTAGACTAGAGTAGATAGATAATAATAATATTATAAGAGCTTTATAAGCTAGTTAATACAAGCTTATAATACTATTAAAGTCTAGATACTATAGATATAGCTAGTTTAAGACTAGCATTAATGCTAATATAGAGTATAATAATTTAAAATAAGTTATTTAGCAGAAGCTTTATATATATCCTTATCTAAATTATTTATAAAATAGTAATTAAAGAGTCTTAAGTCTCTAAGTCTTTTAACTTATCGCTATACCCTTTAAGTCCTTATATCTATTATTAAGAATAGCTATATTAAGCATTAAGAATAATAACTTAGCTATATATAATAGCTTCCTAATAATAGCAGATAACCTAATATGCTATTATAGGGCGATCGTGGGTATTAAAGTAGATTTGTATTATACTATATAGACCTAACTACTAAACTAGTAATAGAGGGCAGAGGTAAGTAAAATAGGGCGCATAGGATTAGAGTGCATAGGCTATAGGCTACCTATTACTAAATAATCGGAATAAGGTTATTATAATAATTTAATTTAGGGCTATAATAGTACCTTCTCTATATATAGCGCTTTATCTACAAAGCGTTTAAATTCCTTCTATTCTTTAAAGCTATTAAAAAGAGTCTAAAACAGCTAACTTAAGCTAATTCGACTAACTATAGACCTAGCACTACTAGGCCCTAGTATACCTATCTAGAAAGCCTTAATTTATCTAGGTTAGTCTTATAATATATCAAGATAGCTTCGTTAAGCCTCTTTAAATTAGTAGCTAGTTCTTATAAAGGCTAGTAATGTTTCTATTATATTATGTAATTGTTGTAGGGCTAAACGGAGTCTGAAATAGAGTTTGAAATATAGTTATAGTTATATATTATTAAATAGCCTTTAGTATATATATACTTCTAATAAATATATAACTTGCTAAATAGAGATAAATATTATATTTAGCTCTACCTTATATAAAGGGGAGGAGATAAAGTCTCCGATCCTTATATAAAGCCTAAGTACTTATTTTAAGCATATATAACCGCATCTAGTCCTAGTATATTAGCTATAGTAGCTAATATCGAAGTCTCTACTATGCTTTATACATAGCTGTAATACTAGTTATTCTAATATATATATAGTAAATTGTCTAAAGATAATTCAACGTTCTACTTTTAACCTAGTAGTATAATAGTACTAACCTGCAACTTAGTGCCGTTATAAAAATATAGCCTACTTTTATTAACATAGGTATATAGTAAGTCGTGCATAATAGTAAGTCGTGCACTTTCCTTCGAATTCTATACTCTACTAGTTCAGATATATTTTCTCTATAACTAATAATAGAATTCGCTACCTAGGAAAACCGGATTATCTTTATAATCGAAGCTATTAGATCGAGCAAAAAAAATAAGCTAATAAC
>MUZH01004339.1:0-21925 GCA_003012965.1 Juglanconis oblonga | reverse complement strand
TAGTTTATTCTAGGCATTTTAGACCCTATCGGGGTCCCTAAATATACTCTTTAGGTATTTTAGAAGTTTAGGGTAATCGATAAACTAGGGAATTCTATATTAGGTCTTCGGGAGAATAAGTTTATAAGCCTTTCCGGTTAAACGGCTAGTAATATAAGTTAGGCGGGCAGTAGCAGATAGGAATCGGTTAGTATTCGAGGTTATTTTAGTATAAATCTATTATATAAAGCGCCGAAGGTTATTATAAGTTCCGTTAAATTCCTTCGGGTTAGGGAGTTTCTTATTAAAGTATATAGATATAGAACTTATAATAGGAGTAGGGAGAGATACTTATAATATAATAGCTATAGCTATATTAGCGTAAGGTTCGGCAGCGGAGTCGGTAGGAGGTATTTATATAGCAGGTATAATAGTATTAAGGAGTCGAGCCTTCTTAAGTTCGAATTATATAAGGTTCCGCTAAGCGGTTTCTAGGAGTTCTTTCTAATAGTCGATAACCTTATCTCGCTTATATAAGGTATCTTCGCGCTCTCGGAGCGTATTCTTTAATTCGATAATAGCAGATCGGAGGGAAGAATTCTCTTCCTCCGCCTCTAATAGATAGATATAGAGGTTTTGCAGATATAGGAGCTAGGAGGACGGGTCTCGAGAGATATAAGTTGCAAGCTTATCTATCGAGTCTATACTTAATAGGGGTTCTAGTCGGGAAGATATTATTACTAATATCTAAAGGGGAGGAGCTATATAATATTATAGTAGTAGGCGGATGGATAGGTAGACGTTAGGCAGGCAGGTTATAGACAGTTCTAATAGCTATAGGCAGGCTCTATCCTTAGGCAGGTATAGGCTCTATTAATAAGATATAGCTCGAAGAGCTATAATATAGGAAATATAGGAAGCGGGATAGGTTCTAGAGTTTTATCTAGCTATCGGCTAATATAAGCATAACCCTAACCCCTCTAGGGTTAGGGCATCTGAATAGGCAGGACAGGTCCGTGATAAAAGACGCATTAGAAACTCTTTCTTAGCTACTAAGGATACTAAACGTAGGTAAAGATAAGGATTCTTATAAGAAGCTAGCTATTGCTATAAGCCTCTTTACTAAGGATATAAGTACTATATAGTAATAGCTAGCTTTTAATAAGTCGAACAAGAGGGCTAAAAGCGCTAAGCCTAGTACTAAACCCTTTATATATAAAGAGCGTATTTTATATAGTAAATTAGAGCCGTTAAGACCTATTAACCTATTTTAGTAACATATATATATAGGGTTAGGGTCTTTCTGCTAGGAGAGTATATACTAATAGGCGCTAGCCTCTTTAACTAATCCGGAACCGATTTAGTGATGCGACTGGCTAATCAGAATGCTAGATATAAACCGGGGGGTTTGGCATAAAAAAGAAGCAAAGCTCCTTCTACTACGTAGTAAACTACTCTACTCCAGAAGATTTGCTTCTGACAATAAACCAGGATCCCTCGGGGCTCGGCCGCCGCGCCCGGATGGGCCGTTGGAATGTGCGCGCCCGTGCCAGCGAGGCATCTCTGACTGGCCTTTGCTTTGTAATTCCAGAGAAAAAAGCAACGGGGCTTTCTGTCACGCCGGTCGCTCGTACCACTCCTCCTGGACAGCAACTTTCTTTGATTCCTAAATACCCTTGTTTCTGCTAATCGACTCCCAAAAGAGGCACTCCCGTCTGGACCTTACTTAACTCGGCCTGCACGCTTGCGTTTTGGCAGGGACGTCAGTCTTTCTTGACCACGGTACAGACTGGGACTTCGACGGTTTTCATTTTCATCCCATGAATTTCGATCCTCAACACAAAATGCAGCTTGAAGAAGACCGAACCTTGGACCCGTCGGTACGGGCTCCAGAACCTTTCGTCCGTTCGAGAGAGATGAACGAGTCTTCCACAACATTGTCCGATCTATCACTTCGAAGTGAGTCTCTAGAGAGTCTGGAGGAAGAGAAGCGTACGGCTCTAGTCGTGAAGAATGAGTTGGCCAAGGAGGAGGACCCAGATCTCGTGAGTTGGGATGGACCCGATGACAAGACAAACCCGCAAAATTGGTCCATGTCTCGCAAGGTCATCCTCACGTTGGTCTGGGTTTACGCCAACCTAGTCACATGTATAGCCAGCAGTATCTTCAGCAGTGGCGCAAGTGTGATGCAAGCGGAGTTCCATACGAGTAGAATGGTGGTCACCCTCGGTGTCAGCCTTTTCCTGATTGTAAGTTGTATTTCTTTTACTTACCATGTGAGACTCCTGGTCTACATTGTCCGGGGATCCAACTGGCTAACAGAGTTTCACGGTCAGGGCTATACTGTTGGGCCACCTGTTTGGGGTCCTATGTCTGAGAGATTTGGGCGGAAGTGGCCTGTCCTCGTTGCCATGCTGTTCTTCACCATCTTCTGCATACCCGTCGCTCTCGGCAAAAACATCGAGACCCTCTTGATCGGACGCTTCTTCCAGGGCGCCTTCGGGGCGGCACCCCTTTCCATTGCGACAGGAGGCATCGTTGACATTTGGAACCCGGCTCAGCGTGGGATTGCGCTTTCTGCCTGCATCGGTACCATCTTCGGCAGTCCCATCATTGCGCCCCTCATGGGAAACTTCATCACAGCCAGTTATCTCGGTTGGAGATGGACACAGTGGCTCAGTCTCATCATGGGTGGCTTCAGTACTCTGCTCATCGCCCTCGTCCTCCCCGAGACGTCTGCCTCCGTGATCCTGCGCGCCAAGGCGGCCAAGCTGCGGAAAGCAGGCAATCCAAACGCCAGGAGCGCCTTCGACGGCCAGAAGAAGGGCGCCATGTTCGTTGTACAGACCTTCCTCCTCCGGCCCTTCAAGCTGCTCGCCACAGAACCGATCCTGGACCTCATCACGCTCTACCAAGCCTTCATCTACGGAATCCTCTACCTCGTTTTCGTCTCCTACCCCATCGCCTTCCGCGAGGTCCGACACTGGGCCCTAGGCGTCAGCGCCTTGCCCTACCTGGGAATGCTGGGGGG
Organism: Juglanconis oblonga; assembly: GCA_003012965.1. Taxonomy (NCBI): domain Eukaryota; kingdom Fungi; phylum Ascomycota; class Sordariomycetes; order Diaporthales; family Juglanconidaceae; genus Juglanconis; species Juglanconis oblonga. Next base: position 18,915 of record MUZH01004339.1, on the reverse strand, counting down.
CGTCATCCTGGGCGCCGTAACTGTGGTCTGGCACACCAAGCGGACCTTCGCAAAGCGCATCCGCGAGGCCAATGGAGGGAAGATGACGGTGGTCCCCGAGGCTCGTCTGCCCATGATGATCTACGGGGGCATTCTGCTCCCGATCGGCCTCTTCATCTTTGCCTGGACGTCGGACCCCAGCATCCACTGGTCGGGAATGGTGATTGGCAGCATCCCTGTGGGCATGGGCATGTACATGGTGTTTGTGCAGTGTCTCAACTACCTCGTCGATGTTTACGCACCTATCGCCAACAGTGCCATCGGCGCCAACACGTTTGTTCGCAGCTTCTTCGGTGCCAGCTTCCCACTCTTTGGGCCGTACATATATGAGAGTCTCGGCGTGGACTGGGCGACCAGCGTCCTCGGGTTCATCAGCATTGCCATGATCCCCATACCTATGCTGTTCTATAAATATGGTGACCGCATTCGTTCCTGGTCCAAGAATAGTGTGTCAGTATAAATAAGCTCAAATGAGGGTATGGGCGAGTTGAGGGAATATCGAGAGGAAGGCTTTTTTAAGTTTCCAGAGGGAGGGGGGATGGTGTACGAATGGAGCTGGTGGCTTTCACATCTATCTAGAGCATTGAATGGTTGTATGTCGATGGCGTTGGTTTCATTGAGGGTGTGTTCTCGGGGATCGCTGAGTTCAGCAACGACCTCAATCTCTGTGGGGGGTCAAATAATTGGAAGTTCTCTTGGATATTCTGATACTCCGATTTCTCTACTGTTTCTAATGCACGAACCACCCATATACGTGATTGCGGTACATGAAAGGAAGCAGGAATTAGACCAGATTCCAGTTATCAGATAAGAAAATATCATTATAAAAGTCCAAGTCGAAGTTCTGCTCGAAGGAATCTGATGATTGAGTGTTTCTCAAGGATGGGTCAACCTGAGCATCGGGTCGAAAAGAGGCCGTAACTGAGGCGAGGTCACGTGACGTCGGGTCTGATTGCACTTGAGGCGCCTGTGTAGGGCTATTGTTCGTCATCAGTGTGGTGTGAAGATTGAATCCAACTTTTGCATAGTTCGTCTGCCCTTCTGAGGTAGATGATTGAGGTAGTTGGGTCGACAATGGGCCCAGTCGAGGTGCATAGGACCAGTTTGAGTGATCCCCGAGCATGCATGCGTTAGATATGATGGGTACTGTGGCTGGTATCCGCGGGCTTGGAACGGTGGCGGAGACAAGAATGTTGTCTCTAGGTGCGGCCTGGGTATCGTGGCTGTGAGATCTACTTTCTGTGTGCGACAGTGGTTCGCCAGCTTGAGACCTAGATGTGGAGAGTGGTCCTGAAGACGCAGATGACGACCTCACCAAGACGTTCCTCAGAGCTGCCATGGTACGAAGGCCCCATGATAAACCTAGCTGAAGGCGAGTATAATAGACATGAGGAGAATCGACATGCTCCAGGGCCTGGACAAGATTTCGAACAGCACAAAGCAGGGCCATGTCATTCTTATAGTTTGCCGCAACATCTTCTTCTGGGGCAAAGTCGTCTCCATCTCTGCTGCCGGCGCTCGTCTCTCTAGACATAGATTCCAACAGATGGAACGAGAGGACTTCCATGAAGGCGACGATTGGATAGTTGTGGAATATCCGTGCGAGACATGCCAACGTAGGAGGGGTGAGCGGCCGTTCTGCGCCGATTTCGGTGATCACCCTGAGACACGCCCGAGCATGCTTGCGGGATTGCTCCTGAGAGCGTTCCTTCTGACCGCCGCAGCGGAGAACGAGCACCTGAGTAACGTGGTAGCAATACCGAAGCTCCAGCTGCATCAGGGACAAATTCGTCGCTTCCGCCGGCAGCGACTCTGGAGATGCAGGTTTCGACAGCTCTTTGTGTCTCTGGCCCCATTTCTCCAGCATTTCACCAAGCATTGACACTTGGCGAGACCGACTGGAGACGCTGGCGACTGTAGCTCTTGAAGAATACAGAGAAATGTAGATCTCTTCCCAGATTCTCATCATCTGGTCGTAGGCGTTATTGATTCGTCGAACTGGTGCGTCGGAGTCATGATCATCCTCGTCGTTGGTCTTCCTTGAAGTCCGTGACACTTCCCAATCTGAGTCGAAGAGATATATGTCACACGAATGACCTGTGATCATAGCACGCTGTTTGTCGATAGCATATAGAACCTTGAAAACACGCTCGCGCTCCGCAGAGTCCTCAGCGCCAGGGGCAGCGACACCTCGTCGGAATTGGTGGGCTTTCGACCGGTGCAGTCCCATTTCACGACCAACTAAGCAAACCCGGTGGCAGACCTTCTCAAACATACGTTTAGCGTAAAAATCTCGAGCTACAAGTGCCTAGATTGCCATTCTTAGTTAGCTGTGAACTCATGGGCACAGGACGTATCTGGCCTATCGACATACCAAAGTGAGGAGTGCTTGGACATTAGGCAAGCAAGGGCGCGAAAAAGCATCAAGACCTGCGAGAGCCCGGTCGCAGTTTTTGAGGAAGGAAGGGAGCAGGTCATTGTTCATGCCCTTTAATCGACTACCAGCCACACAAGCCGCTTTGGTCTCCAGGCCAAGGCCAAGCAGCACGATATTGTTGAAGATCAAGGCCCAGGCACTGGTCTCATGGTCTCCCAGTGCAGCATGACTATAATGCTGGTCAAGGGCGTAGTAGAATTTGGCCTTGTCGAAGATGGGCGTCCAACTGTTGACGTTGAGCAGAAAACTCTCGACGAAAAGGTCTACCAGTAGTCGAGGCGGTGTTGTAATGGGAGTGCGATCACTTGTCACTTCAGGTTCCCGACACGGTCCATGGAAGGGGAAGCATTGAAGCTGCCGACGCAGGGCCAATTGGACAGCCGGATCCTTAGTGGAAGCCTTGAAGCTGGACCAGCGCTCGTCATCGTTTCCCTGCTCCAGAAGAGTATCACCGTCGGATTCGACTAGGAAGTTTCCCAGGCGTCGTGACAGTGACCGGATCAAAGCGATAGGCGCCGGATAGCCATATCTGATCTCACCTCCTTGCTCGAGCTCCATCGCTTCATAGATCAAGTCATCGTCGCCATCTCCGGGCTGTTTCGGGCTGGATTCCGCAGGAGTGGTTAACCTTGCGGCATCGTGGTCATCGTGGTGGCCGAAACCTGATTGCTGCGCACCTGCGAACGAAGTGGGGGTCGGGGAGAATCGCCGAGAAGACTGCGTAGAGGCAATCTGCTGGGTGAGTTGGGTTAACATGTTCAATGTTTTATCGACCTCGTTGAGGCGACCCAGAACGCTGGAGAAGTCGTCGCGCCTGCACGCAAAGACTCGAAGGATTAGCCGGCTTCCTAGGGCATCTGGTGGAGGCCGGGGCCCAATTCAACGGTCCACACCGAGAAGAAAACGGGGTGCTTGCAGTTGTCTTGTGTGATTGATCCGCTTGAAGGACCCTGTCGTATTGCACGACACGCCCGCTCGGGCGCAGTTTGAGCACTCTGGCTGACGGCGGTCACAGCGGACCTTGCGCAGGCGGCACTGGTCACAGGCCGCGGCGGGCATCTCGTCGCCCGGAGACCTGGATCGCTTGTTGTGTGATGCCGTGGTGCGATCCATGGCCGCGGTGCTGTCGGAGTCGTTGCCGGTGAGCGCCTGCGCCCGAGGCCTGGCATCACTGTGGTCTCCTGCCATGTGCCGTGTCGTGTAAGGGGAGACGCGAAGATTATCCAATGCCGTCCCGAGCAGAGTCGGATTTCTGGGACGGCTGGATCGGACCGTGCCCCCCACACCTCGTCAGGTCGTTACTCAGCAGCCATCCGGATCCCCCTTTGTCTCTGTAGGTCCTATATACGGCACGGAAATATATAATATCACGATATTAATATTATTAACGGCACTATGTAATCTTAGGTGCTAGGCTTTCACTATCAAAGCATCCTCTATTATATAAAAGAAACTATTACGGCTTTTATAGCTATATTGACAGCTTAACAACCACTTATACTTAAGTACACATTGCGCATCCAGTGCCCGACTATTTACTATAACTCGGGTAGTTTCAGAGTTCCATGATGTCAGTATTCATTCAGTCATAATACAAAAGCGGAGGCTTTCAGCTAGGTCGTGATACTGTGTGAAGCAGAGCAATCAAGTTGTGGAATATGCGATCAAACGCCAACGCTATCTGCACCCGAAAATCCCCCCCATGCAGGTGATAAGCTCTATTAATGCAAAACGCCGGCCCATATTTGTACTTTTGAAGCAATGTCATCCAACCCTTCAGATCATCCCAAATCTGAACCCGACGCAGTCATTCCGTTCTGCGTCGTCCTCACTCCCTGGCGGCGGATGACCACATTGGAGCCCATCAGTCCGCCGTGGCCTCTCTCTCCGCCATCGTCCGGCCTCGCTCGCCAGAAACCACCGTCTCGCCCCCGTCCACCACCTCGGTCAGCTTCAGGGCATCCTGCACGTCCTTCACAAAGTGGCTCTCCCCGCCGACCAGCTCCACGATCCCGCTGCGCTCCATAAGCGCCCAGACCTTGCCGTCGCGGGCGGGACACCGGCTGAAGAACACGCGCACCCCGCGCTCCGTGTACGTCCGCACGATCTCCTCCAGCACCATCGTCCCGGACCCGTCGAGCGACGTCACTCCGTGGATGTCAAAGATGACATTCTTGTTCGAGTCTTCGTGACGCAGCCGTGGAAGGGCCGGGTGCGCCTTGCCCGTGCCGTACATCTCCAACCGCCGGAGTCGTGTTTTCAACTCACCTGTGTTGGCAAATGTCAGTGGCTCCGGGATCTTGACGATCAAGCAGCCCTCGATAAACTCGAGGTGGTCGGGGTTGACCTCTGCATTCTCGAAGCGCTCGGTCCCGGGGATGCGACCCAGGATCTGGATTCGTGGCCGGGTGGCGTGCCGGATCACCTGAAGCAGGGAGAGGCCGATGCCCACCGCGATTCCCAAGTTGAGGGAATAGAAGATTGTCGTCACGACGATGACAAACATGAGCGCAAGCTCGGGCCATGCGCCGATGCGGAGGAAGAAGGCGACATCGTGGGGCGCTTCCTCGACCAGAGACCAGGCGACAACCGTGATGAGGGAGGAGAGGACGGGTTTCTGTTCGAATCAGCCACAAGTTTGCAGCAACACGGAGAGCGAGAATGCGGGCAGGGATAACAAACCGGTAGATAGTAGAAGTACGGCAGGACGAAGAAGATGCAGATGACGGTGAAGCCGCTCAAGAATATCGAGCTCATCGGCGTTTTCCCGCCTGTCTGTTTGTTGACCTTGCTCCTGCCGTACCCTCCAAAGGCCGGCATGCTCATGAAACATGCGCCGACCAGGTTGGCCGTGCCCAAGGCCACGAGTTCCCGATTCGGGCTCAACTGGATGCCCGGAAGATCTTTGCTAGGACCCAGGCTCTTGGCAGCCACGGACGACTCGAAGAAGCCGAGCAGAGCGATCAGAAATGATGTTTCCATGGCGTCCCTGATGTGTTCCATATGGGCCAGCTGGAAGGGCCAGCGGAAGGTGAAGACGTGACCGGATGCCGCTTTGATATCGCCCATGATGGCAACACCATGCTCCTCCCAATCCAAGGTGTAGCACAAGATGGCGGATAGAACCACCACGACAAGACGATCGGGGATGTAGGCCACGCCAGGGTAGCGAGGCTGAAATTTGCGCTTGAGCTCTCTGTGAATAAATCAGTATCGAAGATGACTGCACGCCAATGAGAAGGCCCTGGAGTACGCCTCCAAGCCCAGACGTACCTGCAGGTCATGACGATGGCAAAACTGCTTGCAGCTATGGCCGCGGTCAAAACATGAACATCCCCAAGGTGGCTGAAGATGAAGGCCAGCTTGTCCATGGAGCTCCCGTGTCCGACAGTATCGGCAGCCAGTTTGGCCAGTCCCAACTCGGGCAACAGCTGCTCCACGAATATGACAAATCCAATGGCCGAAATAAAGCCGCGCAGAAAAGGCTTGGAGAGGACGCTATCAAGAAAGCCCAGGCGGAAGAGGCCGGACAAGAGGATGGTGGCGCCGGCAGTGCCGGCGATGACACCACAGATTTTGGCGTGCATGACGGCATCGTCATCTGCGCCCCGTCCCTTGTCTACGCTGCCCTTGACGACACTGCCGACGAGCAATGACCCGGGAGCCTCGGGACCAAGGATCATCTGAGGGGCGCTGCCCAGCAGGGCATAGCAGAAGGGGTTGAAGACGAATGCGTACAGGCCGTTGATTGGGGGGACGTGAGCGAGGTTATCGGCGAGGGAGAGGGCCATGGGCAAATACATGCCGGCGATAGTCAAGGCCGCTATAAAGTCGCCCTTGAGAAAAGAGAGCTTGTACTGGCGCATCCAGATGAGACAGGGCAGGTAGTACGAGAGGTACCTGGGCTCCAAAGGTCAGCATCATGCGGCCCATACCCGGGATTCGTAGACAGGTACATACATGAAGGCACTATCCTCGACCCCGTGCCTCTCGGCTAGCTCGCTCGAGGTGCTCATAGTCTTACTCTTCATCCTCCTGGCCCAACGCTTCCTCCAGTCGGAGGCACCCTTGGCAGCCACAAAAGCCACGACGCTGTCTATGAGGGGCAGGGAGTTCTCGGAGGAGGCACCGGGAGAGGGCGCACGGGAACCGGTTCGAGAAGCATCAAGAGAGCGGCCGAAACTGGTTGTGGGACTGGCCGGGCGAGGAGAAAAGGTGCCGTGGTCGCAGGGACCGTCGTGAGCGTGGTCGCGGTAGAGGACATCGCTGAGCAGAGCGGTAGTCTCCGAGGGGAGTCTGGTGTGGATGGAGGGACGTGGGTTTGAGTAGGAGGATTCGGATTCGGGGGCATTCTGGCCTGGACCAGGATCAGAAGAGGCGGCAGACCTCGTGTACTCGGGGGAGGGCGAGGAGTCGGAGCTGGCGGTGTAGCTCTGGCGAAGGCCGCTCGGGGTGGAGGGCGCGTGGTTGGTATGGTTATTGGAAGCCATGGTGACCCATAGCCCTGGCGCTGGGTCTGTTTTCGATTTCCGCGAGGCGACTGACGCAAGTCGAGCTAGTAGCCGAGGGGAGTAGTAGCCGAGGAGAGTAAGAGAGGAGGAAGACGACAGTTGGCTGAGGAACAATAATAGGAATGAGACGATATCAGAAACAGAACCTCCGAGACTCGGTCTGGGGTCGCAGCATTCAAACGGGTTGTATCCAAGTGGAGTACTCCAGCCCTGAGAAGATCGATCCAGATAGCCAATGGCAAATGCAGGAAGACGAAGACGAAGGCGAGCTTCGAGATGTGAGAACAGAATGCAAAGCAAGGTCTGGTTCCCCGTGTCGTGAAATGTCGTTCCAAGGTTTGCCGTGTTTGCCGTGCCGTGGGCTCGCCGATCTCCGCGCCGGGGGCAACTTTTAGCGGGGCCATCCCCGAGTGCGCGGGGTCTCCAGGGTCCAGTCTCGGAAGCAAGGCATGATAGGTCCCTGGTACCCTGCCAGATACGCACCTGCCCGGCAGGCCTGGGCACCTGGGACTCCACGCTTGCTTGGCATGCCACCGACCACAACATCTTTTCCTGACATCTGATCTCCGACTAGTCGGGTCCCATCCACATCAGATCACCACAACGGATATGCCAGGACGTCCAAAGATTCCAAACGGTAGACCTTGCTGTCGGTGTAGTTCGTGTAGATGGTCTGGAGAGGGACCATCATCATCTCGGCATTAACACCTCGCTCAGAATACCTCCAGGCAGTCAAGATACTCACTCAGCATTGGGCCTGAATCTCCGCTTGCTCAGGCGCAAGCTCAGGCGCAAGCTCAGCAGCCCCCCGAGCGCCGGGGCCGCCTGGTAGGTCGTCTTCCTGATATTAACGTCCGGTTCAAAACGGTAAACCCTCCAGACTATCCACCTTCAGGTGCTTCATCAATCCATCTTGTGGCTTCTCGTCTTTGCGACATCAGTCTTAGGTACCATACAGGATGTGCCTGGGCTCTGGCAACGGTTGTCAGAGGGCTATCACGCTTAGCGAGAAAGAAACGGTCTTGCAACTGACAACCGTTATGCACTGAAAGGCTTTAACGGGCTCTGATTGGCTGCCGGCTGCCGGCTGCCGTTCCTTCCTTTCGAGTTATAAAGCCCGTTGTAAAGCCCGTTGTAAAGCCCGTTGTAAAGCCCGTTATAAGAAGGAAGGCATGCGACGGGAAGCCTAGCCTCTTATCTGAAGGCTTTGACGAAGAGGAAAAGAGATAAAGAGACGAAGCGACGACGAGGCAAAACCCCGCCGAAGTATCTGAATAGCAGATAAAGGCACTATTTTCAAAAACTGCCTCGGCTAGAATTTATCCCGAAGTAAACGAAAAACTAGGCAGTCTAGAGAAAAGGAAGTACCTTTCTATATAAATCTGGCTGAAAGATATATCCGTCGAGATGCTATATATATCGCTAGGATATAGTGCATAACGCTTATTTAAGTATATAACGGTTATTTAATGCATAACGGTAGTATAGTGTCTTCCGGTACGGTACCTGAGGAAGCTGCATAGTGTGAGGTCGCAGGGACAATATTGACTCGGGCAACGTCACAGCGAACGGGCACTGATCGAATACGAACGCAACACCGCCTATGGCTCCTGACATACAAGATTGTCTCCCGAACAGAATGGCAACAGCACGCCACGTGACTTACAGAGTCTCTAGCCGTTTGAAGCCCAGACCCTTTCTGAAGCTCACGATGCTGTGCTAAACAGTCACTGAGGGCACGTCATCATACAAAGTACAATCAACATGCGCATAATTTGACGAAACAATAGGTTGGAGTAAATTACATAACAAAAGTGTGGCCCTGATACGAGGGTACAGGTTATCGGCTATCGAGTCTCAGCGTTGAGTGACTTCGACAGATTGTGAGTATGCTCTGACACCTCAGACGGCACGACTAGGAAAACTACCCTCAAATTGCGGATAGAGGGCGATCAGGAGTTAAGATCGATAACAAGTGAGCCATCGGACTTGGTATCATCGCCAATGCCATATCGTCCCGTGGATCGAGACCAGTGGTGGCACCCGGACTGATACTTCTCAAAGCCATCTATCAACTTCTCGACGTCAGTTTGCACCTTCTCGTCGAATGTCTTGGCCAGACAACGCAAGGAATCCGCTGCTAGTTCAAATCGGTCGAAGCTGGCCTTCCACTCCTCTACCGCTCGGTCGACCGCCTCCTCAAACGAGATCCCGTACTGATTCCTGAAGGCGCTTGTTAGAAGAGACTCTCCAGTCCGGCAAGGTGTTCTTGATCTCACATGAAGATAGGGATGATGTGAAGTACGTCTCCATCAGCCTGGTTTGAGTTTAGTCGACGTTCAATAGCACAAAGGCATCCAATCTCATCACATACAATTTCCTTCTTCATTGACATGATATCGTTCGAGCTGTTGCCGAGCGAGGTTAGATACACAGCATGTAGAAGGCTTACCGGACTTGATGGGACTTACAACGAGATGTTCTTGTTGGTTTCAAGCCACATGGCCCGTAGCTCCTTCGAGTCCAGTATCTGCTTCGGAAGGTCTTCGACACCGACCATGTATCTAATGACAACCCGGCGCTGCGTCAGCTCCAATGAAAAGGGAACATGTGGACATGCATTGGCTTCTCACGGGATTATCGCACAGTACGTGTACACGGCGCTGTCATCCATGCGAAAGTTGACATATTCCTCGAATGTGGGAATTTCGCCACTCAGCTGCATCTTCTGACCCTCCCCAGCATAGAAAATGAACTGGTTGATCTCGTGCACAAGTCGTTCAACTGTATCGCGCGTCGCCGTTTTTTTAAGCATCTCGGCGGCCATGGCGCAAAACTCGAGGTATAGGTTCTCGTATTGAGGCTCCTGTTCGGATGGGTCCTGGCAGAGGAAATGATACTTCACGTAACGGAGAGACTCCTCTCGGTACTTGTTGCCAAGCTCGAGGCTATGCGATACCTCGGGCCGCGAGGAGGCATCCACTCGGTCGACTACGTCGTCCCAGAAGAACAGCCAGATGGAATGCATCAGGCAGGCTTCTAGCTTCTCCATAGGTGAATCTGGAAATTGCCTGTGGTATGGGTAAGTACAAATTCGTCCCGATGAGATATTGGTATCAAAAATAGCTGGGTGTCCAGGTGAGGGAGACCTACGCGGCAACAAACAACTCGAAAGCGGAAGCCTTCGCACGGCGCAATTCGCGCTCGGTTGGCACATATTTTTCAAGGACGATATCCGATACTTGACGGAGATCCTGAATTTGCGCATTGACGGCAAGGGGGAAGCGGTTGTAATGCAACTGCATGCTGGGTACCCTAATCTGTCTCCCTCGCAGAAGCGATAGGATCGAGTGCTTGGTGCTTTCGCCTAGGTCACCCATTGTTTTTTTTTTTCTGTTTCGCGAACTTTGGGGAGAGAAGAGATTGTTCGTATAGAAAAATAATCAAAAAGACAGTTGAACCAAGAGAGCCACAGAGTTGGGACTAAGTAAGAGCTTGGTACTTGCTACCGGAAGCAGGAGAGACGGGAGAAAAACCACGGAGGGGGAACCAAAACGCAGTCAAATATATATAGAGAGTATCCTCTTGCAAACTCTGTCGCCACGAATTCCCTCTCCTTCTTCCTATCTCTCGGGCTATCAACCGATCCTGTAGTTCTGGAGCACCTGCAGTGGAGACATCTGCAGGTTGGTGTCGAAAGTCACCAACCTTCTCGGGAATAATAGCTTTTTCGTGTCTTGAAGGGTCAAGTTCGTGATAATCAAAGCAAGAAAGCGGAGTCTAACTATTGCATCACGCCAGTTTCTATAGTACTGAGTACACCAAGTGTGGAGCCCAGGGGGGTTGGTGAACAGTCTCCTGGATGTTGGCTGCCAGCGGATCCCAGCTGCAGGTGCTCATATTATCACCATCTAGGGGGTCTGAGAGTTCCGTGGATCCGAAGATGTTTGATCTAAGGGGGAAAATTCCCAGGCTGATGAAAACATTTGTGGACTTCCAGAGCTTCGTCCATTATATCCCATTATGGCGTCCGAGAACCACCGAGACGCAGATGATTCTCTGGGAAAAGAGTCCCATACCGCTACCGTTTCCAAACAAGGGCGAATGTATCTTGTTGGTGATGATTCCGAAATAATTTATCCGTTGCCTGTGGACCTGTCCGAAACACACCGTCATGAGCTCTTGACAATGTTGACTTTGGAAATCTACAAAACTCCAGTTTTATCTTCAGATCTTCTCCGGAACCCTCCGCTCCGTGTGCTCGAAATCGGATGCGACACAGGATACTGGAGCATAATGTATCACCAGTACTTGAAGGAACGAGGTCACCGAGTGTCGTTCGTGGGAATCGACCTCAAAGCATCCGCATCCGTGGACTCTCGTGCCTACCGCAAAATGGGTATGGACTGGCAGTACTTCGAACATGATGTAAGAAAAGATTTCTTTTTGCTCCCACCTTCTTGTTTGGATCCGAGAGATGGTCGCGGTCATCAGACACAGAAAGATACCCGATCTGGTCAGGCTAGTGGAACACGCATCTTCCAATGCTATGCAAACTCTTCTCTTGGGCAAAATATTTGAAGGTGCCGATCACGGAACTTACATTCGACATGAACAGTTGCGCAAGGCACCTTGGCCCCTCGAGACACACTCATACGATCTGATCATGGCTAAGAACGTCTCACTCGTCTTTTCGGAGACGAATTTCAAGATTTGTATGGCAGAATATATGCGACTCCTGAAACCCGGCGGCACTCTCGAGATCTGGGAATACGATTTTGTTTTGCGGACTCTGAAGCCGCAAGTCATGGAATTAGACGATCCAGAATCGACCTCGCTAGGGATCTATCCCAACGAGAAAAACAGCACGATGGGCCCAGCGATCAACCCATATGTATCTGAATACAACGGGTGGCTGGCTACAGTCCTCGGGAATCGGGGTCAAGCCCACGCACCGTGCACACAATGTGACTTGGGCGGCATCGGGATCCTGGCCGGCGCAGGATACCTCAAGATGGTGGATTCGAAACGGCTCGCGGTACCGCTTGGTGAGATCATCTGGGAGCATCACGGGGGCAGGCCAAGGGCCTTATCCGACGAGCAGAAGGCTATCCGAGCTTCAGCACTCGAGATTTTTATGTCCTTGGTCGAGTCCTTTGAGCCTTTCCTAAAGACAACGAGCAGAAAGCATGAGCATGAATGGGATGCATGGATAGAGCAAGCGAAATCGAATTGGAAGCACCAAGGGGGGCTGCATTTCGGCGAGTGCTTGGAACTTGGCGCGTGGACTCTGCGGAAGGAAGAGGAAGAGACCTAAAGTCTCCAGGAGGCATAATCTAAAGTTTCCATGCGTATGCGTTAGAAGCATCTAAGCGTCAGGGTGTTGCAAAATTCATACCAGAGTGTTATATCTTCATCGATGTTGTCGGAGATGTCCATCATGGAGCGGCTGCAGATACTCCCACTCCTGGGGTGTACCTAGGTAACCACCTAGGTAGCCAGCGCCCCTTTTCCCGCGGCTGACGGTCTCCACTTGGCTGTCATCCGGACAATCCGAGGACCTCTTCTCACCCAACCAAGAAAAGCCAAACACTCGGACAAGAAGGAGTACGGATAGCAGCAGCAATGAAGCGGCGATTGTCGAATGCAGGTGGCACGCCAGGTTCCGAGGATGGCCCCCGACGGCGACGACAGCCTCAGATCTCATGCAACTTTTGCAGGTCCAAGAAACTGAAGTGTGATCGGGCCCAGCCATGCTCCAACTGTACCACCAGAGGCATTCCGTGCAATGGCCAGACCTTGCCCGTTGCCTCGAGGGCGCTTGGCCCAGGGCAAGTCCTCTCCCCCTGCACCGCTTTACCAGCACATGCGAACACAAATGATAATTCTCGGCCGTCACAGACCTTCTTCCGGTGCGGATGTGCTCGAGAGACTGTGCCGCCTCGAGGAGACGGTCTTTGGTCCATCTTCAACCCCTGCCAGTGCTGGTCGTGACGGTTCCCGGCACGCAGCTGGCGGGACGGATGAGATCTTGTCGAGCTCCTCCAGCAGGCCATTGCTAGATCGGTCAAATGACTTGGACTATACAAACAGTGGCGATTCTCTGGTGAGTGATTCAGTTGTCTGGAAATTCTCCCAGCAACCCGTGAATTCTCGCGTCTTTCAGCTACCCGCGAAGACATGCGGCGGTGACCCAAGGCCTTCCATGTTGTCGACTGAAGGCTTGCGCGTGGGACTTACGGGCGACAAATACCATGTAATTAACATTTTTCTTCCATTCACGTCAGGCTCTGGACGACTGTGACACATTCACGTTCCGTGTCACGAGCAGCGGCGAATATACTAGCGTGAGGCATACTAATATCCGATATATCGATCTTCCTAGTCGAGAGGACGCCTTGGCTCTTTTCAAGGACTATCTGGACAATAGCGACTTTCATGTTGCAAATGTGCTGCATCCACCTACGGTCCTGGCCATGATCGGTGATGTATATACTCAACTTCGACAGGGACACAAGATCAGCCTAGGCTCAGCTGCTCTAATTCTCAGCCTATGTGCCGCGAGCGCTTTCTTCTGGGACGAGAACTATACCGCACGGTTTAATTTTCTTTCCGAAGACAACGCTGCTGTCCAGTCTCATGCCTGGAGAGGAGCCGCTTGGGATCTCCTTGATCAGGCGCACCGGTCTACCTCACATAGTGTCGACGCCATTCAAGCTCGTCTGGTTCTTGCAGATCTTTTGTACAACATCGAGGGGGCAACATCTCGCTTTCGTTACATTCAATCTTGTGCACGTTCGGCAGCTTACGAAATAAGACTTCACCTGATTGACTTACCGGGCGCCAATTCGCCAGATACCTCTGTTGTCCGAGAGATGAAGAGGAGGTTATGGTGGTACCTGGCGTCTACGGACTGGTGAGAGCTTACCGCCTGGCTTTGAATGGTCTGTTCCCACAATCTGGGGCTTCGAGTCTAACAGTTTTTCTCCACAGGCTTCTATCTACCATGGGGGGCAACGTAGATCGAGTCTACACCGTCAACCCCAAACACATGAGAGTGGATTATCCTCGCCATACCGATGAATTGGACCAGCCCGCTTCTGCATCTACTGACGGTGCCTCGTCGGGGATGACCGTACCACATATGAATGCGCGAATTCGCTTGGCTGAGATCTGTCGGGAGACGGTCGACGCCCTGCCGCTCGGTTCTGGCGACGTGGAAACCTTGTCATATTCCAGGATCTCAGCCCTGGACGGACAATTCGAGCAGATTCTAAAAAAATACCCCCCTTTGGATGTGGGTAGTCCTTCGGCCGACGCCGTATCAAGGAGGATCGCACTCCAACGAGCAACTGGTTTACTCTCCGTCCAGGCTCGACGCGCGAGATTTCTCAGACCATTCATCCAGATCAAGAACTTGCCAGATAAATTTGATGTCTTTCGGAGGAAGTGTTTGAGCGCGGCCCAAAACGTCGTGGAGCTGGCATCCAGCGTGCTAAGCGAGACAGTCGACACACCCGCTTCAGCAAAATCTCATCGCAGCCCTTACCATAGTGGTCTGATCATAAATCATGTACGTAATGTGCTCATTTCTTCTATATTTACTCGCCTTCCCTATCTTCTTATGATCGTCCTCTTTTGTCTTGTGACCTGGTACTTGCTTCTATCCGGATGCTTCTGACTGTGAAGTACACAGCTCTTCATGGCATGCGCTGTTCTTGCTACTGATCCTTCGCTGAGGGGGGGACCTGAGGGCACAACGTCCAGCTTAGATGCCGAGACGGAAGGGAGGCGCGAACAACTAGCCAATGCCTGTCGCCTTCTTGAGAAAGCAGGGGAGAAGAGCCCTATGGCGCAGGGGATGGTGAAGCGCCTGGTGGGCGTATTGAGGAAACATCGAGTCCATGGTGTGGAAGAAGAGAGAGCCTCTCCAATGAATGAACAAGACACGACGAGACCTGACGACTCAAGCGCATACGTTAATTCAGAAGACGTGTCCACAAAACAGCCATATTTTCAGCATACTGGCGAGCAAAAGGTGGCGCCATATCCCTCGGGCCTCGTCATGGGCCAGCCGGAGCCGGTAGCTGGCACGAATTGGACCTACGACCCCATGGTCCCGAACGGATTGACTGGGATTTGGAACGATTTCATAGGCACAAATCCAACTGATAACGGCTGGGAGCAGCTTTTTGCCGATCTTGATTACTTTGGTGGCAGCATGTAGGTGCTTCGTGTGCCAGGGTAGCCATTTTTGTGTCAATATGCACCGAAATTAAATAAGAAAGATCATGGACTTGGCCGGCTTCTTTGTCCACTTGGTGTGGTAGGAACCATTCCGTGAGGATGGGAACAAGGGATTGTGTCTATTTTTATCGACAGTATATAAAATCGGTACACATAAGTGTTCTTTGTTGCAGTTACCATATGTATCAGGTTAATGCATCTTATTGTTGTCTTCAAGCCCTCTTGATTTCCTTTGCTGTGTTTATTCCATGGCAAGCTCGATTAGATAGCTGCCCAGTTGTTTGAATGCCCCATAATCTTGCGCTCTGTCCGTCGTCTTTCCACAAAGACTTTGGTTTCCAATTGTTCCACCGACGGTTGTGAGGATCAATCATCGGGTACGAGTTGTCAACAAATCGCCCTGCCGCATTCGAAGAACCTTTTACTTGTCCATATTTCGTCTCACATCGACAGTCTATCATTGACAGGACACACCAGAGCAAAATGTGTTACACCTTCTGGTACCAGTTCCGTTGCAAGCATTGTGACGACTTCTCCTCCGGCAGCGGCTCCGTGCCTTGCATTCAATCCATCACTACTGGGCAACAATGTACGGAGAATCAAGTCAAGGGTGGTAGAGGCTACGCGTGTTGTCGTTCCTGTAAATCGGGGAGCGGAAGGAAATGTTGGTGTAAGGTTAGACCTGAGTTGAGGACGTGGAAATGAGAACTTGAGAAATGAAGCCGTGCCTATGGATGGAGAACCGCAGGGTGTATTACAATTTACTTGATGTGTGTTCTTGGTTACAGCTGCAAGTTGTGGGTCAAGTTATAACATGCAGGTGTTCAGCATAGGGATAGGAAATTGTGCCTAATTATGATATAACTAGACTCGTTTGAAAAGGAAAGAAATAGTTTTCAATCCAAGGATATTCCAGGGCCACACCCGTCGGATTAGGCCCATCAAGAGCTCAAAACATTCAGTCAGAACAATATATGCTTTCCTTCTGATATCTCGGCGTAGATGTACAGAAATTGGAAAACAAGAATCTGCTTGACCGCCGGACTCGCATTCTGACCTTATCAAAATTGCAATGCCACCCTGTTTCGAACATGCGCAAAAGAATGGGCAGGGTCTGTCAGCATGGAGACAGACCTCGCCACCATAGGTGAATGGAGTGCCGGGATTAATGTGGAGTTCTTAAGAGTTCCTTAGGCAGGCTATGAGCTTGTCCTATAATGATCGATCTACTTAGCAACTCAAAGAAAGGCCTCATCTGGCTGTTTTCCCTTTTCGGATTGATTCTTGAGGCAGAGGTAGAGAGTACGGATGGAATGAAAAGACGAAAAAAAGGATACAGGGGAGGGGGGTCAGATTTCTTCCGACTTTTATCTTGCCGGCTCGCAATGTCAAGGGCGTCCACAACCCATACCTCATAAGACATACAAACTCCTGATCGGATGGAAGACTGGTTAAATGGGTTAGATAGATGGCTTCCAAATAGACGGCTTGTGAGATGATCTCAAGTCAAATTTGTCAGCCTGACCTTTACTACCTAATAGTAGTTCAAAATCTGATCTTTCCAGCTTTCCGGCAATATTGTGGGGCTCCTCCAACCGATAATCGGCGACCCTTGCTTAGAGAGATGCATGCTTTGCAGTAATAACTGGGACCTCTTCTTCTCCAGCCTTTTTCGCATGGGCCCTGAGGGGGCGATCGCAGCCTGGACTGTTAAATGACCACGGAGTTGAACACCGCGATATCGAAGCCGACCATATCTTTACCTGCGCCAGTTCAAACTCACGCAACGTTCAAAATGGCAAAAACCGAGCTCACTATATATGACCAGACCAACATCCTACCTACCGGTCGTTTGATAGTTGTCTTCTGCTCTCTGTCCTTAGTTTTACTCATCACATTCATCGACCAACAATCCATTGGAGTTGTTTTACCCACCATCGTGTTGAACTATCGAGTCAACAGCCCTCTTGGCCCCTCGGCCCTAATTACGGCGTATCGCCAGATTGAGGAATCTCAACCGTGGGACCGAGTAAAGTGGCACTCTGTAGAAGAGTTCCAACAGCGAAGGAAGGAAGGAATGGCGGTCTATATAAACCAGTCTGTAGCCTTCTCTCTAACCTTCGAGAGAGGAATGAATTAACCGGTTCAACCATACTCTTTTATATAATATATTATCAGTACGATAGCTTTGCCCTAGCGGTAAGACCTCGTACGCGCGCTATATATTTTTATTAACAACTATTATCAACCCTTATCGTGCACTAATATTATAAGACGTCTATAAAAGTAAGGTTATTACTAACCTCGCCAGCGCTAATTTATACTACTAAAGCATACGCTATTAAAGGAGCCACCAGTCACACGCTCCTAATCACGAAGCTCTCCTCTAGATAGTATTTCGTCTTTAGGAGGACCTTCTACATCGTTAGAGAGTGCTAACAGCCCTCCTAATCAATCTTAGCTAGTAATAGACCTCCCTCTGCCACTATTACTAATAGGGTCCTTATTAAGCTCTATACAAGGGCTATTACGAAGACCCTCGAACGCCGAGGGGCCCTCGTTAGCCTTAGTATTACTAGAGCTACTATTAGCCTAGAGAGTACGACTAATACCGCTCTCTAGCTATAGAGGGCAGCTAGCGCCCTTATTAAGCCCCTGCGGCCTACCGACGGTCTCCTTGCTAGAGGGCTAGCTATTAGAGGATATACGCCTTCTAGGCATTAGAACGAGTCCTCTATAGCCTCCTAAATCCCCTAGGCTAGCTAGTATAGCTAGTGCTAGTAGAGATAGTAGAAAAGGCTCGAATAAGATACCCTATATTGCCGAGAGCTAAAAGCTCGTTAATTATATAAACTAGCCTTAGTAGGAGCTAGCTATTAAAGCAATCCTCCGACGAGACGGATATATCGATATCCTTATACCCCTATTTAAACTCCTTAAGGATAGGAAGGCTTATAAGCCTATTAACCCTATTAAGCTCGAAAAACTCTCTTAACCCATCGATTAGGAGGACTCCTTAAGTTAAATAGATAGAATTATTAGGGCCGACTTGATTATTGATACTTCTTTATCGAAATAAGCTATAGCGATTGTTATAGGTATTTAGGACCCTATTATAAAGTAGGTAAGGCTATTAGAAGCTTATATAGGCGCTAGGCCTATTTAGCTATAGAATCTGCTTAAAGAGCTAGGTTAGCTATAATCGTTATATTTCCGAAAAGCGGCGGAGTATATTGTTATGTTTGATGCTATACGGGAGAACCTCCTATACCTAGGAAGGAAGGTTAACAAGGGGGAGTATACTACCTACTTTATCTAAGGTACTAAAGAATAGTATCTATTGTAAGCCTCGAGGATACGTAGTATACTAAAGACAAGCCCGACTTAGACTATATTAGCAGTTATTAAATAGGATTTCCTTAATAAGTGCCGAGTATTAGCATTAGAGGTTATAAACTAGATATAATACTACTCTCCTCAGCATTAAGAGAGTTAGAAAGGTTAGGGAACTCCCTAAGTATATACCTATCCTTATTATAATTACTTAGTAGCGAATTACTAGGTAATTTATCCGGAGAAATGCCTTAATCGTTAATAATATAGAGGAAAAGGGGATCCTCCTATAGGAGGATATTGCTAGCCTCGTCTAAAGGGTCCTTAAAGGGCTTATCTAATAATAAA
>MUZH01004338.1:0-20406 GCA_003012965.1 Juglanconis oblonga | reverse complement strand
AATGAGGACGATTTATGAATGGGGAGGGGGGACACTTTACTGCAGCTGCACCCCGGCGTTACCGAGGATCAGGATGATGCTGTTGCCGTCCTGGGAGAGGCCGCAAGGGAGCGCTCCTGCTCCTGCTCCTACTCCTCCAGCTCCACCGCCGCCTAGCGCGGAGCCGAGGATGGAGGAGAGGAAAGCGTGGCTATGGGGGGCGGAGCGGACGTCGAGGTTGATGGAGTGGATGAATATTGGAGGAGAGGACAGCGGATATGGGGTGGAGGATGAGGATGCCATTTTTTTTCGGTTTGTTTTAGCTGGTGTCTGGCTGGTGAGGCAGGTGGATCTGGTCAAGGCAGTACCTATTGAGGTTTTGTGGATGTTTTGAGCTGGGGCGTCAGTGCTGGTGCTGGTGTTGGTTTTGGTATTGGTGTTAGTGGACCGGAGGGGGCTTATATTTGTATTTGAGGGAATGGGGGGGGGGGGTTGGCTCACTATTTGCCAGTCGCTATGCATGTAGGGAGAGTGTTGGTTTGACACTATGGGTAGATGGACCATTTGTCTATGGTTTCATATCATGACAAATTATGATTCACAGCTACTGGAAAAACTACTGATACATTCAGTCATCGTAGGCTATGACACGCAGAACTTCAGGGGTTGATACTAATGAGATAACACCCTCCCCCCTTCCCCACACCCAAGGCCTGAGGTGAAGCTATTTACTCTTCGTGACTTAGAGCGTAGCGAGACAAGCCTTTTGCTCTGAATCCAGCCAGCCGGACTTCCATCCCGTGTGTGTTTTCTTTCCCATGACAAGACCTTGATTTATAGCGCCCCATGCCAATCCTTTTGCAGTCCGTCATTTTACACTGTGACTTGCAATGAATCCCAATGAGCAAGTTGGCAGTCAATATCCCCAGCCAGCCACCAAAGGGCAGGAATCGAAGCCGACACTTCAGTAGCAAAGTACTACCTGCTGCGTGCTATAAAGTTTGTAACATTCCTGTTGGTATTTGTGTAATGTCTGAGTGAGGCATAGTGCACATGGTCAAGCTGCAGAGAGGTCAGGGGTGGGTGAGAAGTACTAAATTGGCACAACTATATATACAAAGCTGAACGACATATTACAAACATAGCCTATATATTACCTTTCTTGTTCCATCACATCTTTAATATCCTGCTATAACAAAATTTCATACCCTTAGCCTATAGTAAGAACAACTAGCAGTAAACAAAGCTCTAGTCTAAGGTTTGGCTACTGTTTTGCTCTCTTACTGTTAACAGCACTGTGTAATCTTAGGTGCTAGGCTTTCGAGCATCCTCTACCTAGGTATTGTATGAAGGAAACTGTTACAGCTTTTATAGCTATATTAACAGCTTAAAAAAAAACCCACCTACAGACCTCGCTGACTGAGACGGGGACTTGAATTTTCCCCTTTTCATCATGAATCAGGTATCCAATCAGCTCTACCTAGATAAACAAGCTGTATATAACGAGACATGCATTCGAAACAGGTAATAACATGGTTACAGTTGAACATATCAGTATGTGCAGGCCTACACCGCCCGCTGAGCGCCCGTTTTCTGAGCGAATTTCTTTCTTTCCGATTGATCTCCGTACGGCAGCCTGATGATGCACAAGCAGCTGCAAAATGACCATACAGTTATACCTACATCAACTCAAACGAGTAATCCCGGAGGAATCACGTCTCCTGATACAGGAGCGTTCGCATCGGGAACGGCGACATTCGGCGGTGCAGGACCCAAGATATTGTTCATCCAGAGCCGGTCCGCCCCACCCATAGGATGGGCAGCGACACCACGCGCAATCTCTCTCCTTAACTGCCACAGCGTCGGTCTATCGTCAGGAAAGTGCGACATACATCGCTCCACCAGCCGGCACAGATCCTCTCCGTGAAGATCAATGTGGGCAGGAGTCGTAACGTCGGAACCGTAGGTGAATCTTTTCTTGCCGGTGAGCGTGCCGCTTGGTTGGGGGGGCTCGTTGGGCTCGGTAAGTGTTATGCAGCAACGTATGACCTGCAGGTGTGGTGAGAAATTTGGACAGGTCAGACAACGTATTCTCCGGCGTTTGCTTGGATGAGAAAAAGAGAAGGACGTAAAGACGTCGCAAGACTCCCGGAGATTCTCCAGCTCAGGGGGAAACCAGACGATTCTTACCAGAGCAATCGAGTAGATGTTTGATGCCTCTGAAAACTTTCCAGCCACGCCTCTTTTCCCTTTGTTAACGCCCTCGAGAAACGGCTCATAGTCCACTTGATCCCACTGTTTGGTGAATTGTTCCTATGCGCCTTGTGTCAGCATCAAGCCCTGAACCAGATTCGGTCGGTGGCCGGCT
This sequence comes from Juglanconis oblonga, assembly GCA_003012965.1. Classification (NCBI taxonomy): domain Eukaryota; kingdom Fungi; phylum Ascomycota; class Sordariomycetes; order Diaporthales; family Juglanconidaceae; genus Juglanconis; species Juglanconis oblonga. Next base: position 18,059 of record MUZH01004338.1, on the reverse strand, counting down.
GTGACCAGGTCTGAGTGGCGTGGACTTACTGGAATGAACCAGCCGGTTTTGCCCAAGTATCTAGTGTCGTGATATTTCACGCTTGAAAGAGGGTTCAAAATTAGACCTACCACGACCACACACCAACAGTCTATCAGTTGTCCCACTTACTAATCGCTATAATCCGCGGCGCCCACCGATCCAAAGTCTATTGGGACGAATCTGGCGTTGCCGAAATCTCCAAACTAGATCACCATTGTTGTGAGCTAACTTGGCTCTGAAATCAAGTAGATCGCCTGTGGCGGGTGTTCACCTGAAGCTTGGGCATGAACGGGTGGCCCGGGGTTCCCCTTCGATCTAGGAAGACTTTGTATCCATGCATCCCGAGGTCAGTCTCGATCATTCCCAACTAGCAATGACCAGCATTCGTCTCAAGTTACGTAAGGCTGCTCACCGTTCAGAGGGTCTATGTCAAGATGGACAACATTTCTGTAATTGTATGGGTTCTGAAGTTGGAGCCGAGGCGGCTTTTCCTCTGGCAAGTCTCTCCCAGGCCTCCTAGGGTGAGGAGGGGGCCCCACTTGCAGTCGAGGAGGATACGCCATTGCTAAAACACCGTCGGCCACTGAATCGTGTCAATTCTCTATGCAAGATTATGGGTGACAGAAGAGTGGGCAGGTTGGGGAGTAGGTGGGTAGGTAGGGGGGGGGGCTAAGTATGAAGTTCGTCAGGCTTTCGGGCGAGGACTCACAGCACTCAAACATGAGCCAGAGGACGGACGTCGGGAACAGTTCATTTTGCCCCCATACCTTGGAAATGAACTGGTCTAGATTCCCATACCTGAGGAATTCCGTAAACAAAAACGCCGCAGTGGTATCCAACTTCTTCCCAGCGGCGTTCTGGGGCGTGCCCACTGCCCAGAAATCTTGTAGGGGAACACGGTGCATTATATGCGGCGAGCGGGCCAAAATCTGGTGGAAGACACTTTTGTTTAGCAAAGACATCCGAGACTTGTGACCTCATGCGACGGGAGGAGGGACCCCGGAACTCTCAGTCTTGGGCTCAATAGCTCTGACTAGGTCGGACATACATTCAACTTGTACTTCTCATTGCTCAAATCATCTATTGCGTCAGGATCGTCGAAGCGAATCTTGAGCACTACATTCATCGGCCCACTCGGCGATGTAAAGTGCCAGAGCGCCACCACGCCATTGGCGCCCTGGTTTGTAGCTGATCGTCAGTCTTTGTATGCCGCCTCGAGACGCTTCAAGTGGACTCCAATTACAATATCAGAAGCGACAAAGGGCAACACATTCGTCTGAGGCTTACCCAACCAAGCATTTTGACAAATCGAAGCCCTCCTGCGGCTTGGAGTTGAGATCTGTTGACGGGCTTGTTCACGGCTGTGTAGATAAAACCCCGTTGTGCTTGACTTAGAGGCACACCAGGTACACCAGGTGCATAGAAATTCTGGTTGGCTGGAATAATCGGCGGGGGCACTGGGACGCCTCTTGCCCCAGCCGGCACTCCTACAACCGGTACTGCTCGAGTCCTGATGATTGGGAGTCGAGCATTCCGGTTCCAGCCGGCATCTCCACGGAGTCTGTACCATTCGAAATAGTCTTGCCGTTCTTGTTGTTCGAATCGATGCGCAGCAGTCTTGGGGAATGGGTTGTACCCATGAGGGTTCGCGGCCATTTTCGGCGGTTAGGTGATGATGGATGAAATCTTCGAAACTACCAGTTAGCGTCAATATCTGGCCTGCATTTTGCAATCCAAGGGATGAGAGGCGGTGTTATATCCGTACTTGAGCCAATGTGTCCGTCGTTGCCCGGAATTTATACAAAGCCGGGCAAAGAAACAAAGAGACTTACGTTCAGTTGCTGCCCGGCCGTTTTCAGCTTGACGAGTACTATAAAAAGATGGATGAAAGCCCTGCCTACTACGCTGCTATTGCCATCCATCCTGCCCACTGTTGGGCCTACTAGAGACCCATGTGGTGGCCGGTAAAAATGATAGCAAAATTGACACTCTTTTCAACTAAAACATGATTCAATTCCACGGAAGGTTGTCGGGCACAATGTACCACGCGTCTGTCACGTGCGTTCTTCAAGCAATGCGTGCCTTCATTAGCTACTACGCATATCAGGACCCAGAGCTCGAGCTCTGCGTCGCTGTCTAGGTTGTATTTGAAAGCCGACTACGCTGCATGACCTTCTCGGCCAGCTCCGTCAACGATGCACTCCCGAGAAGGTCGAAAATGCTCATCTCAATCCTTGCGCGTGGCACCAACCAGTTCCGCAATTCCACCGCCACCAACGAATCCACTCCGTATTTGCTTAGCGGCTGGGTTGTGTCGATCTCGACCGCCGAAATCACAAACATGTCGGCCAGTTTCGCCACCACCGTGTCCTGCACAATCCGCACCCCAGCCTCCACCGTCTCCGCCGCCGCCATCTGCTCGTGCAATGCAGCCGCCGTCCCGGCCGCGCCCGGTCCTCCATCCCGCGTGTGCCCTGCCCCGGACCCGGAGCCCGCACACGGATTGGAAAGCGGCGCGAATCGAGGCTCCCCCTCAGGCACCGCCGCGCCGGTGATGCCCGCCACAACCTGCGCCGTCCGCGGCGTGCGGCGCGGACGCTGCAGCGCATACCCCACCAGCGCAAGCACCTCGGCTTCCTCGAGCGGTCGATGGCCACCGCCGCGGATGAGCCGGTCCTTGACGCCCGCGGTCTCGGCGACAAACCCTACCGAGTTGACCAGCCCCAGGTCAAGGACAACACCGGCAAGGCCGCGCGCGGCACGATGGCGCACCAGCGCATCCTGATACGTGCCTCCTGCCGCGTAGTTGGACTGTGAGGCACAGCCGAGCACGCCGTTGGCCGAGGACAGCACGAGGAAGAAGTCCAGCGTGCTGCCGAACACGGCGTCGAGGTTGCGCGTGCCTGTGATTTTCGAGCTGGTGGCGTTGCACCATTGGGTGTATGTCATGCGTTCCAGCACAGAATCCTGCCATCGTGCTTCACGTCAGCATTGGAAGCCTTGCAGTTCTTGAGGGGAGAGCGACTGAAACGCAAGTGCTCACATCCAATACCATGCCGCTGTGGATGACGCCGCGTATGGGCGGCTTGCCTGAACGCTGGTGCTCTGCCAGCAAAGCCTCGAGCATTGCCTTGTCTCCGATGTCACAGTCCTTGACCGTCACCGCTGCACCCGTGGACGAGACTTCATTGCCGAAGGTGAAGTGGTTGGATCGAGACGCAGCATGCCTCGAGACCAACAGCAGATGTCTTGCCCCATGGTTGACCAGCCAGCGAGAGATGGATTGACCGATTCCGCTCAGTCCACCAACGACAAGAAAGGTGACGTCTTGGGGCAGCTCGACGACCCGCACTGATGGGGCAGCCTGGAAGAAAGCAGAAATGCTAGTCAGAACCCGAGTGGCAGCTTCTCGCCCTGTATCTCAGCAAATCACTCGGGATAGAGACTCAGACTTACCCTGATGCGATCCTCGGGGCGCGGCACGATCACGATTTTGCCAATGTGTTTCCCGGCCTGCATAACACGGAAAGCACGTCCAAGATCCGTAAGCGAGAAAGTGGTGATGGGAGCGATGTTCACGATCTCCTTGTCGCCCAGCATGCGGACCAGCTCCTGAAGAATTCGCTGCGCGGCCTGCGGCTTGTAATCCACCAAGTGGATGATATCCACATGGACAAAGGACAGCGCCTTGCGGAAAGGCTCCAGTCCCAGGGCTTTGTTCGTATGGATATCCTTCTTACCGATCTCGATAAACCGCCCGTACGGCGCAAGAAGATGCCAGCTCTCGTCGAGAAGCCTTCCAGCGAGCGAATTGATGATGATGTCTGCGCCTCGGCCGCCAGTCGCAGCTAACAAGTCCGTGGCGAAGGATGCATCACGGCTCGAGAAGATATGGTCCTCTGGAATGCCATACGTGCGCCTCAGGAAGTCCCGCTTCTCCTGCGACCCCACCGTGGCAAACACCTCGACGCCTCGATTCTGCGCAAGAACAATACACGCCTGGCCTACGCCGCCCGCAGCCGCGTGCACCAGAACCGTCTCGCCGCGCTCGGCGCGCCCGGCGTCGAGCAGCGCGCAGTACGCCGTCACGAAGACGACGGCGAACGAAGCCGCCTCCTCGAACGGCATGTGGGCCGGGATGCGCGCGACAGATGTCCGAGGCACGCGCACGCGGCTCGCAAAGTGCCCGTGCAGCGTCAGCGCGCACACGCGGTCGCCGACGTCCATCCCGGTGACGTCGGCGCCGACGCGCGTCACCACGCCGCCGCACTCGTTGCCAAGCTCCTGGGTGGGCTCGTCTAGCTTGCCCATCGCCACCATGATGTCGCGGAAGTTCAGCCCGAACGCCCGGGGCTCAATCTCCACCCAGTCTGCGGCCAGCGGCTGGCGCGCGTCGGCGTCGTCGCGGAAGATCATGCTGTCGAGGAGCCCGGGGACGTCGACGTGGAGCCGCAGGATGCGCTGCGTGTCCTCCTCCGGCGATTGCGTGAATGGCACGAGCTCAGATGCCGTGGTCGTGATGGCTTGCTCCCCGACGAAAGCTTCGTTCTCTGCCGCGTCGCGATGGAGTCGTGGGATGCGGATCTGCGACGCTCGCTCTGCGTATTCGAAATCGACAGTTCCGGGTTCGACGGTTCTATCCATGGCAGCCGTGAACACCCGCGCAATGATGGCTTGGGTATCGGCGCGCCATGCACTCTGCGCAGGGTCGAGGTCTAGGCTGGCAAACACGCGAGTGCTGTCCTCGATGCGAGCAGTGCGGATCAGACCGAGATGGATGGCGTTGTCCGGCATTTCACAGTTCATTGTGGCCCCCGTCGTGACCCAAAGGAGCCCGGTGGCGCCCATCAACATACGCCGTATCTGCTCAAACTTGGCCTCCGAAAACTGCTGTGATGTGCCACTGAGCCCGGACAGAAAAATGCACAGCTTTCCCGCAGCGTCGAGGCTCGCCAGGTCCGACATCTCCACCGCCATCCCTATCTCCTCTGACAAAAGCCTTGTCAACTCGCCGCACCACAAGGAAGGGGGGGCCGAGTTTTCGTCGTACACCAGAACCACGCGCTCGCTGCCAAAATCGCCACGAGGCGCGCGCTTGGTTGTCGACACGATGCAGCTCAGCGACTGATGATCCGCATCCTCGCAATCCCATACATTCAAGTCCAAACCGCTGAACCCAGTCTGTTTCAAGAGGCGGTCCCAGACGTCCAGGGCAATGTTTGGGTTCCGCTTGCGCTCCGGTTCGTCACTCAACCACCACCCAGGCAGAGTACCGAAAATCAGCGTCAGATCGGGGGTATGCCGCGTCGTCTCCACGAGGACCAACTTGCCCCCGGGTTTCAACAGCTTCCGCACGTTGCTCAGCGTATGCGTAAGGTTCTTTGTAGCGTGAAGGACCTGTGCGGCAATGATCACGTCGTACTGGACCGTGGGACCGAAATCCTGGCTTTCCAGGTTCTCTTCAATATTGAGAGTTCGGTAGTCTATCAGGTCACCCCACGGCTGGAAGCGCTCCTTTGCCGACTGGAAGAAGCCGCTTGATACGTCGGTGAAGTCATAATGCTCGAACTGAACAGGCAAGCCAGTGTGGCCGCCCCCCAGCGCTTGCAGCACCGGCATCGTACAGCCACCGGTGCCCGCCCCGATCTCAAGGTATCGAGCTCGCGGGCTCTCAGCGGCAATAGCACGCACAAGCTGAGCGGCTTGCGCAGTTGACCGGCCGAAGCGGAGGGCCTGCTGGTAGAACGAGTACAGCAACTGGTTTTTCAGCATTAGCTCGAGAGGCGCAACTTCCTTGCGAAGAATGCCTAGGAGATTTCTGCCGACGCGGACCACGAGTGCGCCGTGAACGCTGGTGGCTTCGACCTTATCGAAGAGCATCTGTTTCACCCCCGTGGATGTGGTCGCCCATCGAGAACTGCGAGCTGAGAGTTTATCCGCGGACGCTTGGTGTTCCAAGAGGACCATCCATTCGTGCAGAGCCTGGTGGTGCCAGTTTAGGCTAGCGATGTCCTTCGCTGTTAGTTGCGCCAGAGCGTCGTGCACGAGGTGATAGGTTGCGCGAAGAATCGTCTGTGCAATAACCTTCTCGTCCTCTGGAGCGACATGCTGCAGCTCTTTCTTCAGCAATTCGTGTTTGCTCAGACGGAAACTTTCCTTCCACTCGGTCAGCAGACAAATGTGCTCTGGCGGAGTGGTCGCGTCCTCATCAGCCGCGCCTAGGCTTTGGAAACGCATGCTCTCCACCTCGATGACGGGTGGGCTTGCCTCCTCAGCCTGCGGCAGCACGGCAGCAGAGACCTCGAAGCCCTGGCGATTGCAGGTGAGGAGACGGCTGTGCTGGCGCAGGGATTGGTCCGCCTCGCGGCTGATCGCGGCCGAGATGTAGAGGCGCTTCACATGGCGCGGGATGGCAGTCCCGACGGTCTTGCGCCTCTCTGGAGAAAGCGTTGGGTACGCAGACTGGAAGACGGCATCGAGCGTGATGGGATGGATCACATGTTGCTGTTGGAAGGCGTGCGGCATGGTTGCTGCGGAGTTGGCGATGTCGAAAGTTGTGAGGGCCTTGTCGTCTCCCATGCGGATGCGCGTCAGGTTCTGGAAGCATGGCCCGTGATTCACGCCCACTGCGTGGAGGGACTTGAACAGGTCCTCGGGGCTCATCTTCTTTGGGTAGGCTTCGATGTCGGCCTCGATTACCAATCTGCGTGTGCCCTGAGAGGCATACGGCTTTGTGGTTCCTGCGCCATCGCCCGCGCCCGCGAACTCGATAGTGATGGCGCCCTTGGCAATCTCGACCCAGTCGTCGGATTGTGTAGCTGCGGAGTAGATATGGAACTGGCGCCAGTCTTCGACCAGAGAGTGGTCGTCGGCGGGAGTCAAGAACAGTTGCACCTCGACACCTTCGTCGTTCTCGGGGATCATCAAGGCCTTGAGGATATCGATGTCGCGCAGAACATACCCAGCAATACGGCGATCTTCTCCGCTGTGAAGCTGCCGCATGGCCTCAATCGCCATGCAGATGTACCCGGAACCGGGGTATATGATGTTAGACTGGACGACGTGATCATACACCCATGGTATCTCACTGGCGCGCAGAATGTGCCTCCACACCGGAAGCTCATCGCTCAGACCAGGCACACGATGCCCAAGAAGGTCGTGGATGGGATGTTCTCGGAACCGGTGGTCGCGGCTGATGCGCGACTCGTTCCAGAATCGCGAGGAATGCGACCACGGGTACGACGGCAGTCCCCCGAGCGCTCTCAGCCCGACTCCGCCGCGGGGAAAGTTGACTTGTGTCATGTTGACCTTCGTGCCCTTCGCGAGGAGAAGCCCTGCTAGGGTCTGCGCCGTGGAAACGGCGTCTTCCCCTCTCGTCAAACAGGACCCGTAGGCAATACGCATCGTCTTCAGCGCCGGAACGGCGAGGCACTGGCGGATGGGGCCGGCCAGGGCCCCGTGCGGGCCTATCTCAACCACTATGTCGATGTTTTGTGTGGGACTGGCGGGTTGAGCGGTTCCATCCTCGGTCAGCACCATTCGGTGGAAACTCTCTGAGAACAGCACAGGCTGGACCATGTTGCGAATCCAGTGCTCGGGCCCTAGCTCTGTGGCATCGTCCACCAAGCTGCCCTGGACGGGCGAGTAGAAACGGACATCGTGCCGGAAAGTCCTGACGCCGCGGTGCAGATACTTGGAGAGAGCTGCACGATAGTCGTCCTCCAGTGCGAGCATATGGTGCGAATGAAACGCTGCCTGGACCTTGAGCTTCCTGGCAAAGATGCCCTCGGCGCCAAACCTTGCCGCGAGCTCGTCGATGCCGGCTCCATCGCCAGATATCGTAACACTAGCAGGACCGTTGACGCAGGCAATGACAACCTTTCCCGACTCGACTTCGTGGAGATACGGCTCTGTCTCTGCGACCCCCAAGCCGACAGCCATCATGGCGCCAGGCACTGCATTGGTATCGAGATAGCCGTCGTTGATCAAGCCGCGAAAATATGTGCAAGCCATAGCTTCTCGTAATTCAAGAGCACCCGCCGCAAACGCGGCGGCCACCTCGCCACTGGAATGGCTGCAGACGGCGTGGGGCTTGATGCCCCATTCATCAAGGAGGTTTACCAGCGCTAGCTGGATGGCACAGGACAGAGGCATGCTGTACCGCACTTCGTTGACCTTGGACGTCTTCTCGGGGCATCGTAACTCCTCTGCGGCAAGAAAATCTCATATTAGTAGATGACTTCAACAAATATTGCGTACCTCGGGATGGAGAACCAGGGGCCACCTTGACCGTTGCTCTGCTCACTTACCAAGAAGTGACCAGTCCGCCCCAAACTCTCGAACGATAGCATCACACTCTGCGAGGGTTTTGAGGAACGTAGGATATTGGGACATCAGTTCTCGTCCCATGCCATACCACTGAGCACCCTGGCCGTTAAAGACGAATCCGAGTCTCGGGGATGCGGCTGAGGCTGCGATCGGTTTCAGTGCTTCGTCAGAGAGCGCCTTCGCAAGCTCCTGGGTCGACCCGACTGTACAAGCTAGGGTATAGTTATGTCGTGACCGTCGCTGCCCAAGCGTGTACGCCAGATTCTCGAAGGAGACATTCTCTGTGGTCTGGAGATACCGGCTCAGGTCTGCCGCCATCCTTCTTGTCGCCGCCTCGTCTCGAGCGCTCAAGACAAATAACTTGCGCCCCTCTCCTGGGATGCCACCCTCGCCGAGGGAAGCAGGACCGCCGTTGACTTGAGCTTGTGCCACTGCAAGATGATGCGAAGCCTCTTCAAGAATAACGTGGCAATTTGCGCCGCCGTATCCGTAGTTGTTGATTGAAGCGCGCCGGATTCCCTGCGACGGCCAGTCTTCGAGTGTCCTCGGGATCTGTGGTTTTGCGCGTTAGTTCCGTGCAGTTCTCCATGACTAGGTATATATAGCATGAGCACTTAACTTCAGCCGCAAAGCGTCTAGGTCTATCTCCGGGCTGGGCCTCTCGAAGTTGATACTGGGCGCCACTTTCCCATGCTCCAAGGATTTGACCATTTTGATTAGAGAGGCCAACCCTGAAGTAGCCTCCGTGTGTCCGATGTTGGTTTTGACCGAGGCAAGATATACAGGGCGATTGGCCGGTCGCTTTTGGCTGATAGCCTTTGCAATTGCATGGGCTTCCGTCCGATCGCCTTGTTTTGTCCCTGTGCCGTGCGCCTCGACTACCGCTGTTTCGGAAGGATCCAATCCAGCTCTTCTGTAGCATGCCTTGATCAAATCCACCTGAGCCTCTTCGTCGGGCGACGTAATGGTGGCTGTTCTCCCGTCCTGATTTGTGCCGACCTCCCGAATCACAGCGCAGATAGGGTCACCATCCTTCAGGGCTTTGTCAAGGCGCTTGATGATAATGGTGGCAAGGCCCTCGCCACGCCCATAGCCGTGAGCTCGATGGTCGAAAGCGTAGCATTTGCCGTCCGGGCCACAAGTTCTAACAGCGAGCCAAGGTTGCTTAGCATGGACACCAAACACAGAGAGAGCAGCAGCATCAGATATATTGTATGGCTTACCCTAGAGAAGACAGACTAGAGAAGACCTCTGGATTCAGGTGCAGAGCGGAGCCCCCGACGATAGCGCAATCGGCCTCCCCCGAGCGGAGAGTCTGAGCTGCCATATACAGAGCCACGAGTGATGTGGAGCATCCTGTGTCGACCGCAGAGCTGGGTCCTTTGAGGTCGAAGTGATATGATATGCGATTGGCCATCATAGCGGCATAGTTGCTAGTGATGAAGGTTCTCGGCATCCGCAGGGGATCTGCTAATAGGTTGTCATGGTAGTCGTGGGTGAAGGCGCCGGAGAATACGGCAGTGTTGGAGCCGACAAGTTGCTCCATGGGTATTCCGGCTACAGTCTTGAAATTAGCTTGGCATGGAATGAACAATGTCATGAGATAAGGGCCTTACCGCTCTCTATAGCTTCATATGTTAACTCCAGTTGCATTCTGATCTGCGGGTCCATGGCCTTGGGTGTTGTCAGCATCGTCCGTGCAAGTGCCTTTGGCAGCGAGATCACGCTTCCCGCTGTTGATGGTAGCGGTCCCGGTGGACTTACTGCAGCAGCGTCGGCGGTAAGATGAAAGAATGAGTTGTCAAAGAGAGCCACGTCCTGTTCGAGAAAATAGCCCCCCTTGATGAACGACTATAGTAGAAAAGTCAGCCGTGACCTTGGTACAAGGGTGCTGACTCTATTGTCACTTGCGTTTGAATACCCATCATTACTCTTGTGATAGAAAGACTCATGTTTGAACCGAGTATCATCAATGTTCGACCAGGCACTGCGCCCCTCAGAAACAAGGTCCCAAAGTTTTTCGGGATTGTCAACTCCACCAGAAAAACGACAGGCCATGCCCACGATGGCCAGCGGAATGGATGCTGATTTCTCAGAGTCCCCATTCACGATGCCGTTGTGGGCAGCATTGCTTTGCGCCGGAAGCACAGTCATTTGATGGGGCGATGAGAATTTGCGTGCTGTTCGTGAGACGGGCACTTGACTTTCTTGTCAAGTGAGCCTTGGCATCGTGGATCTCAAGTTCGTGAATGTTGGGGATGTTACTTAGATACAAGTAGCCGGCAGGAACAGACCGTTTGAAGCAAGCTACGGATCGGCTAACTCTGAATTCAAGTGCTTACTTTCGGGGTAGAGAGGCTTGACGGAGACCACATCCCACACAGCATCGACGATGACATATTGTGCGAAGCGCATCATACCCCTTCGGGTAACCTCCGAAGATGAAGCGCTCGCTATTCGAGGATTTCGAGTGGTGGGAAGGGAAATTTATAGAGAGGGCGGAATATAAAATCAAGCCACTTTACTCTGCCAATATCAGTAGGGTTCCGGTTTGTATCAAAGTGTTTGTTTGTTTGGCTGGTTTACATGGTCACAAACAAACGTTTGTATCGTTACAAACAAACAGAGTTTTCCATACTAATAAATTCGATACAAACACCACCAAAGTAGCCTATGAAATAGGCTTCCTAGTCCTTGTCAGACCTCCTATTTCGCTTTATGGTCCTTGAACTCACCGCTTTGGGACTGACGATAGCTTCATCCTGCTCAGAATCAGTTTCCTCTGCCTTCCGCTTGACACCGTGCCACTCATCGCCTGGTCCTATGTTCTGCTGGCGGCTGTGGGCATCGCGAAAGAGGTGTAGGTAGCTGTCCTTTAGCTTTAGCCACTCTTTCTCGTGTAGATCAGCCCACAGCTTCTTTCTGCTGCTGGTGTTGCTGATCCTCGTGAACACACGGGCGTTGACGTATACAAACGTTTGCTGGTCAGCCCGTTCAACAGGCAGTCTGTTGCGCTGTAACGTGTGTATGTGGTCGTTGGCGCTGATAGATCGCTTTGAAGGTACTGAATTTGCAAAGATATCAAGCACCTTAACAGCAATGGGTGCGAGTGTAGATCCTTGCAGGCGAAGGCATCGCCAAGCGATAGTGGGCTTGAAGTCGGGGTCATATATCACAGATTTAGGCGTATAGAGAGGCTTTGCCGGCTCGTGAGGCATTTTAGCCACACCACAAGAACCACCGCTCTTCAGCCTGAAGCGCGTGAACTCCTTGATAGCTTTTTCAGCTTCAGTAGAAGACAGACGCTCGCTGCAGTACCGCTTGACCATGTCGAACACTGATGTAGGTAGGGTTGAGGCTGGGCCGCTGGTATCAGGCCACAAAGCGTGTGCAATCCAGTGGATTTCCTTGGTTTGCTTGTTAAGGCGGGCCTTTTGTATAGATTTAAGATCCTCCTACGGCACAGAAGGGTACAGGCCCGTTTCTTTTAGATCTTTCCAAGCGGCCTTGATTTGTAGCCATCGTTCGATAACGTGTTGGATGCCGGCGTTGTCGGCTTTAAAAGCGTGCTCCAAAGGAGAGATGTGAGTTCGTAGCTGATTCAAGTCGTGTACAAAAAGGAAACGCATAAACAAACTTGGTGGTCGTGAATAGGCTTGATGATAGCCATTGCAATATGGATCTCTAGCTTTTCCCAGAATGTAGAAGACTTGAGAATGCGAATAGCTTTAGGTAGCAACGCTGGGCATTCTTTTATCTTTAGCATTGCTTGAAACTTTGGCAAAGTGGTGCAATCGCGCAAAGGATTACGGTTGCGGTGTATAGAAAAGAAGTTGTTGTATTGTGATCCCTAGCGAGGAATTACATTACGGATTAAGGCGCGCACTAGCCCGTTCCATTTCTCTTTTTGGCACGTGCGCAAGCGATTTCACCGCAAATGCAGTCGTGAAAAGGAGGTTAAAAGACTGGAAATATATTCCATTAAATACTTGAAAAGAGAAGGCGCAAAGTGTCCTTAATTAGTAGCTGTTGGCCGTGGGAATCGCAAAGGCTGAAGCTAACGTGCGCAAGATTTGAGCGCTTTTGTAGAAGACCGTGAACTGCGCGCATGGTATTTTCGGTATTGGTACAAATGGAATTGATACGGGAGAGATCTTTTTCGGTAATGGCAAGCTGTAGGATTGTGTATTAGTATAGGCTTTTGGCTGGAGGGCACATAACTTACCAGCTCTGGCATCAACATCTCCACCCAGTTTTCCGCCGTGTGCTTAATATCAGCTGTATCAAAGGTCTTTTAGTAGAAGGCATGGTCATCCTCTGGTAGTTCGACGCAAATGTTAATGATTCTATCACCAAAAACGTTGTCAAAAGCATCAAAGATAATGTTGAGGTGTTTTAGCAGCGTGGAACTGCTTCAGGATCTCTTTCATGAGGATCTTGTGGACCTTTGGCAAGCGTGTGGTGACCTGGTCGGCCGTAACTGGCTTCCAGCCTGGGCGTAGTTTGGCAAAAAAGGCGTAAAAAGTATTACTTTCAAACAGAGTGAAAGGATGGCCGTCCGTGATGATTGCAATTGCAGCGGCCATAATGGCATCCTTTTCGTGCTTGGGGATAGCATTTATGCCGCTTTGCTGGAGACTTTTTTGTGACGGCGCCGGCGTAAAAGGCGACGCTTGAAAAGGGTGACTTGTGAGGGTTTTTTTGTAGGCATTGCAAGAATCGAGGTGTTGCTTCAGTCTGCTTGGTGCAGAAGCAGCGCCTTCCCCAGGCGGGTTGTAGTGCTTGCAGCGATATTTTGGATAGGCTTTCTTGCTGGTTCCTGTCTCAGGGCGACGTAAAGACACAAACTGCCTGTAAGTCGCTACGGATTCGGCCTTTATAGAGGGCGGCATCGTGTAAGTATTTGTGGTGTGGATTCAATAAAGTGTTTAGTTTTTTTTTTGGCAGTAGAATCGGCTGTGTGGAAGGAAGTCAAGTGCGGCAGAATTCTGCCAAATATTGCCGAATTGGGTTGGCGTATGTCTACTTCCGGTAGGCGGTCTAGATCCAAACAAGCACAAACGTTTGTTTGTGAGAAATAAACAGTGTTTGCCGGACCACTAGATATCACAGGGAATGTCGAAGAATAACTTTCTTATTAATCAAATACGCCACTCATTACACTCCTCCACCGACTGTGCTCTCGAATTTTGATTCACTCTCCAGCTTTCTTCTTCCGCAAATCCACCCACCCCATGAAGTTAGACGAGATGAACGAGAGAGCCGCAATCGCCGCTGGGACGTAGAACGTGCGATCAACACTATTGCTGTACGCCAACAGAACGCCAGCTATGTCCCTCGAGTCGACAACGTCGCGAAAGCCAGCGGCACCCGCGGCGATGACTGCCGCAGCGTCGACCTCTGGGGCGTGTTCCGCCAATTGGGTGTCGAAACTCTGGTTGAATACAGTATTCGCCGCGACCATAGTGATGGACAGCCCCATAAACTCTGTAAACATGAGCAAGGTGATACCAATGTTGACCTCTTCGGGACCGAGAATGCCTTGAACAGCAAGCATGCCCTGAGATGATGAGACAAGGGAGTTTGTAAGCCTTGTGCGAGTATCGACAAGTTGTCACCCGCTTCAAGTGACGGGCACGGGAATCTGCTTACCATCTGAAGTCCGGCCCCGCGAGCAACGCCCGCGAGCAGCTGGATCCCAACCCAAAATGCGCTGGATGTTGAAGGTGTGAAGAGGGCGTACAGACCAGTAGCCGTGGCCGTTACGGAAGTGGAAAACATCGAGTAGGGAATGACATAGCCCGTTCGCTCCGCCCGTTCGCTCCACCAAATACCCGGAGACTACGGCTCCGAGCACCTGGCCCAGAATATTCGGGAGCAGGTATACGCCCGACATGAGCGGAGACGCACCGCGCACAGCCTGGAAATAGATAGGCAGGTAGTAGCTCGCAGTCAGAAGCGCCGTATTGAGCCCCATTTGTGTCAAAGCCGACGCCCACACTGGCGTCCGGCTCAGAATGGCCAGGGGCACGAGGGCGGCGTCGCCTCGGTGCCAGTCCCACGCGAGCCATACAGCGGCTGTTGCAGCGAAGCCAACGAAGAGGCCGATGACGGTGGCGGAGGACCACGCAAATTGCTGGCCGCCGTACCCGAGCGCGAGGAGGAGCTGGATGGTCGCTGGCGCCATGAGGGCGAAGCCGACGAGGTCGAGTTCGCGGAGGAGGGTGGGGAAGGATTGACGGAGCGGTTGACTGGCTTTTCCTTTTTCATCAGGGATGGATAGTATGACAAGGATGAGGATGCCTACAGCACCGATGGGCAGGTTTATGTAGAAACACCATCGCCAGGTTGTGTACTGTTGTTCGTGTTTGATCACTTGTCAGCATGATAGAACCACAAGGGAAGATCTGAACGTAGCAAACATGCCTAAGGAGTTGCTATGCGTACACACCTGAGTCAGGGCACCTCCAATGAGAGGCCCACTGATCATACCAATCTGCGAAATTCCGATCATGATACCAATCAAAGACGGCCGCCGATGTAATGGGGCGCAAGCAATGACTAGTGCAAGCCCACCGTTGAATACACCTAAATGCCGGCACAAATTAGTCCACCAACACTCAGAAAATTATGCCATTGATACACACGGGCTCAGTATTGTGACGACAACTCACCAGCAGTCCCCGCACCAGCTACAGCACGTCCTATTATCTAAACAAGAGAGAAGTTTCAGCGTGTATCCCAGTAGGATCTGCATCATCAGCTGAAAAGCCTGGGTGCCTGTGAGCCTATTTCACTGACCAGCATCATTGACGAGTTCGCGACACCACACAGAAGGGATCCTAATTCAAAAATGGCAAAGAATCCCAAAAATGTGTTCTTGGTGTTGAATTTCCGGTAAATAGTGCCGCTCAATGGTTGGATGGACGCGCAGGCGAGATTGTATGCGGAAGAATACCATCCAATATCTTTTGTTGAACACAAGTGTAAGTCTGAGTTGTTCTGGATCATATACGAAAGCTAGAGAAAGTAGGTGCTTACCCTCCAAGGAATGGAACTCGGAGGTGATTTTGGGAACTGCGGTGGAGATGATTGAGGTGTCGAGAATTACGAGGAACAGTATCAGTGTGAGAGAAGCAATGATCGCGGCAAGCTTTGTGACCCTGGGTTAGCAACATAACCTGTAGAGCATTGGGTAGATGATCCACCATCCCACATCATTGAGGATATTCGTACTCTGAAGCCTGTGACATATTGGTCCTCCGCGGAATCATCCTCTTCGGTTGCTGCCGATTGTGCTTTCTCGTGGACGTCCCGGTCATCTCTACTACCGTCTCTCACTGTCGCTTCTGTGTCCATACTACTATGCACACCTGGGTGATGTAGATTAGTTTCGGTGGCTGATTATACAAAAGCGGGATTAGCGCAATCAGTTGGCCAAGTCAAGGTGCGCTTAACTTGAACAGTGATTTTTGTGTATGTGTATTGTTTGGAATGGAAGTCAAGCCGGAATTGTGTCAGGTTAGGGCCCGAATCGTAGGAGGAGGCAATATTGTTGACCCGAATTGTTTGGGCCGTCTTGATACGACCAGATGTAGTAAGGTATTGGTTTTGGGAGTACCAAGCCTCGAGCTGTGATCACTAATCGAATGCTACATGCAGGTTGCAAAATGTGCAAGTTGAAAACAAAGCTCGTTTTTTGTCGTTAGCGACCTATTAAGTGGGCAAGGCTTTGCCGCCAGAATGACCAACACAACATGAGGATGTCATCAGAACTTGTGTTACTAGGAACTTGGCTTACACAGGGAGCCAGCACCAGGTGAGCATGTATTCCATGTAGCTAAGGTACAACAAAGCAGTAAGTGGGCAACCTGTCAGATCACCGGAGTTCTTGA
The DNA here is from genome assembly GCA_003012965.1 of Juglanconis oblonga. NCBI lineage: Eukaryota > Fungi > Ascomycota > Sordariomycetes > Diaporthales > Juglanconidaceae > Juglanconis > Juglanconis oblonga. The sequence continues at coordinate 1,815 of MUZH01004338.1, read as the reverse complement.
CCCGAATTCCGTGGTCAGTAAGTACCTCGTCTGCCAGGCACTGTCTGCAAGCCTGCTCGTGAGAACTAGTGTGGTATGCAATCTGCAGTCTGCAGTCTGCAGCCCGCAAAATGCAGTAATTTCCGTGCCGCTGCGTAAGCCACAATACGATCAACCGTTGGCCGACCCTCCGATCAGCAGAGAAGTGTAACACGGGCTGTTAGTTCTGCCACGGAATCTGATCGAATTCCGTTCAAGGTCATTCTGAGGTCTTCCACTTGTCACGTTTCTTTCAAAACAGTCACACAGGCTCTGTCAAAAAGGGAGTGCCAAGACCACTATCATGTACTTATATCTGTCACTGTTCCCTCTCTTTCCACCATCTTTAGTACTTAATGCTTAACGAACTTTTCCTCTCATTTTGACAGGTTATAAGCCCGGGAGCAGTCTCTCGGTGCTTAACAACTACTATATTTCTTCTCTAAGCATCTTATAATAATCTATTATATTAGTAAAACGTTGCTAAGCGTTTAATCTAAGGAAACCCTGAAAAATTAACGAACGGACTACCCTCGAGGGTCCTTAAAGGAATAGCATCCCTATAATCAACAGCGATAACGTTTCTATATTCTAGCTAAGTTAAATATATACTAATTATACTATATCCTCCTTAGAAATCAGCTCCTCCGAGACCTCCTCCTTAGATAGGGGATAGTCCTACTACTATTAGTACTAATGCTAGGAACCGACTCCTAGCAACTCGTCCGAGAATACTAAGATATTTTCAGCCTTAACTTAGCAAATTCGGACTCTTTAATAACAGACTAATAATATACTTTAGAATAATAGTTCTAGCCCTAGTTAGTTTAAGCTATCTATTATTAAGCATTAATCCTAAGGATATCGATATTCCGGAGACGCCAAGTAATACGGATCTATTTAATTTTAAAGTCCGTACTCCCCTAAAGGTTAATTTTTACAAATCCTTATTATAGATATTTAGATTATAAAATAATATCCTATTTAGGGGAATAAATTATAATTCTAAATATCCTAATCGAAATTTATTATATAAAAGTTACTATAAGTTATATAACTATCCCAGATAGTCTTCCTCCTCCGATAATAGCAGTAGTTATAGTATAACTAAATAATAATATACTATACTATAAATAATACCTATAATACTACTAAGAAATTAATAACTATAGCAACTAGCGATATTAGTTGCTAGCTATCCGATATAACTAAAAGACTTAAAAGTCAACTTGCTAAACCTCGATAATCTTGCAAAACTTATAGGCTATAACGACTAATATAGTTATATATCGAGTCGGTTACGATATCGAGTCGGTCACTTTTCGCACTACCTACTACTTTAATTAACTAGAACTCTATAATAATATATAAAATTTATTCAAACTACTCGGAATAATCGTCGCTATCTATTTCTCTAGCTTCTAGATATATTCGCATATTATAGCTAGTCTTATAGCAAATGCTATATAATTATAAACCCGTCCGCCTCCGTTTAGATATACTACTATTTTTATACTCTTCCTCTAATTCCTTACTAACTATACCCTTCTCGACTAAAAGCTTCCTTATATTAAGTATAGAAAGGTCTCCTCTATCCTAGACTTAAGTCCTTTTTGCTTTATAGCGCTTGCTTAGCGCTATATTTATATTACAAAGAGTATAGATATCTAACTCTAATAGGGTAACCCGGTATACTATACTCTATATTGCCTTACTAAGCTAGTTAACTAACTTATAAATCGATATTAGCAAGCTACCCTAATAGATAGCAATTCGATTCTTAATAAAAGTTAATTA
>MUZH01004337.1:0-16497 GCA_003012965.1 Juglanconis oblonga | reverse complement strand
CCTCTATATCATCCCAATCATCGTCACCTCCTCTCGGAATGGACCACCTCCTCACCCTCTGGCCCCTCTCGGCTCTGCCCACCACCGTCCTCTTCACCCTCCTCAGCCTCCACCTTCTGCTCTCCTTCACCTCCCGGCAGAAATGCCACCCCGCCGAGCCCCCCATCGTCCCCTGCCCCCTCCCCCTCCCTTACCTCGGCCACCTCCTCCTCATGGTCCTCCGCGGGGGCCACTACCTCCGCGCGCTCGGCCTCGCCCACCCGCACCTCCCCATCTTCACCCTCGCGATCCCCTTCTCGCGCCTGTACGTCATCACCTCGCCGTCCGTCGCCGTCGCCGCCCAGCGCAGGCCCGTGTCCCAGCTCTCGTTCGACGCGCTGCTGCCGGACGTCGTGCAGCGCGTCATGGGGCTGGACGAGGTGACGAGGCGGATCGTGGAGAAGGGGCTGACGGATCCGGGGAAGGGCCAGGGGAAAGGGTTCCTGGCGGATCTGCATGATATGCTGGCCGCGAGGCTGGCGCGAGGCGCCGAGTTGGAGGCGCTGACGCGGCGGGCGGTCGGGGAGCTCGCGGCGGAGCTGGCGCGGTACGCGGCATCGGCTGAGCGGGGACAAGGCAAGGGGGAGGGGATGGAGGAGGAGGAGGAGGACCTGCTCGCCTGGGTGCGCCACCTCGTGACGCGCGCCACGGCGCGCCTCCTCTACGGCGACCGGCACCCGCTCGTGCGCCCTTTCGACCGGGACGACGATGATGATGATGATGAGGAGGAGGAGGAGCGGGCCCTCGAGGCGGCCTTTTGGGATTTCGACCACGGCCTCGGCCGGTTGCTCGTGGGCGTCGCGCCCGCGCTCACGGCGCGACGCGCTTACGCCGGGCGGGAGAGGCTCGTGGGTGCGTTCCGGGCGTACATCGAGGCGCGCCGCTACGAAGAATGCCAAGGCGAAGGCGAAGGTGAAGGAGGCGCAGGTGAAGGACGGCGAAAAGGCGCGGACGAGATCGTGCGGGAACGCATCCGCCTCGCGCGCGCGCACGGCTTCGGCGTCGACGGCGTGGCGCGGTCGGAGCTGAGTTTCCTGTACGCGGGGATCGTCAACACGGCCACGACGACGTTCTGGACGCTGGTGCGCATCTTTGCCGATCCTGTGCTTCTGCGCGCCGTCCGTGCCGAGCTCGCGGGCGGAGCTCGGCGGCGGCGGCGGCGGCTCGGCCTGAAGCAGCAGCCGTTCCTCCTCCCCAAGGACCTGGAGGCGTGTCCCAGGCTGCATGCGGTGTACAGGGAGGTGCTGCGGATGGGCTCCAACACCTTCTCGACGCGGCTCGTCAGGGAGGACACGACCATCACGGCGGCGGGGCTCGAGGCGTCCGAGGCGTGGCTGCGGCGGGGCAGCGTCGTGCAGATCGCCGGCGGGGTGATGCACGCCGATCCTGGGATCTGGGGCGAGGATGTCGACGTGTTTAACCCTGGGCGACATCATCTCCCGCCGCAGGCCGCGGCGGCGGCGGAAAAGGAGGAGGAGGAGGAGGAGGAGGAGGAAGGTGGTGGTGGTGGTCGGGCCAAGGAGGGCAGCGCAACGGTCCATCCGATGGCGTTTCGGCCGTTTGGCGGCGGCCGCACCATGTGTCCCGGAAGGCACTTTGCCACGGGGGAGATCCTGGGGTTCGTGGCGTGCGTGGTGACGAGGTTTGACATGGAAGGGGTGGATGAGGGCGGAGAGATACGCGTACCGGAGCTGGATGATTATATCATGCCCGTGCACATTCTTGAGCCGGTTGCTACGAGCCCGGTCAAGGTGAGGATCAGACTGAGGGAGGGGGACGATGGAGGGAGTGGATGGGGATGGGGATGGGGAGATACGGGTGCCACCAGAGCTGGATGACTATTTTCTGCCTATACACATTCTTGAGCTGGTTGCCACGAGTCCGGCCAGGATGAGCATCCGGTTGAGGGAGAGGGATGGTGGAGGGCTTCTTTGTCCAGAGTCGAGGATCGGAGGGAGGGTTTGGAATCACTATGAGGTTTTGGGTTTCCCGATGAGATATTCCATGAGATATTCCATGAGATATTCCATGAGATATTCCATGAGATATTCCATGAGATAGATATATGATATGAGTAATGAGGCATCGATCAACGTGACATACATAATACGTGTCTTGATCCGTTCTACCGTTTCCTAGTGCCTGTGGTCTCAATAGTTGCTTCCAGCTAGTCGACCGAAGCGGTGCACACAAAGGAGAGATGAAGTTGTTCTTGCCGGTGTGATTAGCACAGAGAATTGAGCGAGTAGCCTTTCGTGTTCTGGCCTGGCCTCTGTGACGACGTACGTCTGTTTGTTGCGGCGAATTATGTTCAATTTCATGGTATCTTGCCTGTTCCATTCAGCTATGCAAACGTGACCGGATCCAATCTGGCCTGCCATCCATCCATTCGGTGACGGTGCTTCGTAGACAATTTGCTATTATTTGCTTCCTGACTTGACCAGCCGCAACCCTCCCACTTGTGCTCTTATGCGTGGAACTTCTTGACCTTCTCCATCTCATCCCAGCTACCCATGAAGATTCCTGACCTGTCGTGGATGTGTCTGGAGTGACATGTTAGCAACGGTCCCTTCTTCTTGTTGAGGGAGGTACGGGGTTCGGTAAATATTCACTCACTCTGGAACGACCTCCAGCATCCTCTCCATCCTGCTGTTCAGCGCCTGTCCACCAGCATTCTCAAAAACCATAGCCATGGGCGCACACTCATACAAAATGCGCAACTTGCCCTTCGGACTCTTCTTATCCGCGGGATACGCAAAGACCCCGCCATATAGCAGCGTCCGGTACGCATCCGCCACCATGGACCCGATATACCGGGCGCTGTAGGGCTTGCCCTTGCCGTCGTCGCCCTGCGGCTGCTTGAGGCTGTTGAAATAGTCCTTGACGTTGTCCTCCCAGTACAGCGAGTTACCCTCGTTAACGGAGTAGATGGCCCTCTGCTTGGGCAGGCGCATGTCCGGGTGGGTAAGGATGAACTCGCCGACGCCGTTGTCGAGGGTGAAGCCGTTGACGCTGCCGCCCTTCATGGTGATGACCAGCTGGGCGGAGGCGCCGTACATGGTGAAGCCGGCGGCGACGAGCTCGGTTCCCGGCTTCAGGATGTCCTCCTTGGTGCCTTTGGAACCCTCGGCCAGCTTGTGGATGGCGAAGATGGTACCGACGGAGACACCGGCGTCGAGGTTAGAGGAGCCGTCGATGGGGTCGCAGGCGACAGCGTAGCGGGCGTTCTTGTGTTCCTTGTTGAAGAAGATGATCTCCTCTTCCTCTTCCGAGACCAGCAGGGAGACCTTGCCGGAGGAACGCATGGCGGCGATGAAGAGGTCGTTGGAGATGACGTCGAGCTTCTTCTGCTCATCACCGGTGATGTTGGAGGAGCCGGCGAGACCGGTCAGGTTGACAAGGGTTGCGCGACGGATGTAGTAGGCGATGGACTTGAAGGAGAACTGCAGGGCGTGGCAGAGGAGCCTACGAGGTCATAAGGAAGTAGTTCGTTAGCTGGCTGTCGGTTGATATTGGAGTTTGGGAGTTCTGGGGGGCTTCTTACGTGAAATCACCGGTTGCCTCCTTGACCTTTACTTGCTCCTCGGTTAAGAAGCGGGTCAGAGTGACAATGTTGGTATTGATGGCCTCGACGTCGCCGCCGTCCCCGTTAGAATGTACTTGGTTAGACATGGTGGGCGTCGAAGTAGACAAGTAGAGGAGCAAGACTGTCAAGGAGACTACTTGAAAAATGACCGAGTAAAGAACAGAGGCGAGGAACAGAAGACGGTAGGATCTTCAGCACGGAAGTGTGTCTGGTTCACGATAGTAGTGTGGTAGCTTCGTGAGGGTGGGTATGGTGGGTATGGTGGGTATGGTGGTGATGGTGGTGATGGCTTCTAGGTTGACAGAGGACGTTCAGGGGGCAATTGGGTTGGGAAAGTGCGGGAGAAGAGGGACCTCGAGAAGCCAAGTCCAAAACTCAAAGAGAAAAGAGGAAAGAGGGAAGAAGACCAAAGAGGCGAAGGAGACGAGCTCGTTCCCAGGAAATACTTCCCAGGAAGGAACTCACGAGAATTCAACGGCGGGACGACCAAGGCCCATGTTCCGAGCAGCGCGCGTTCGATTGCTCCTTTTCCCCCTGTGTGCCCCTCATCCCCTCATCCACGACAAGGCAATTTACACACATACACAGCACCTACCTAGGTACAAAGTACACAGCTCGGGGCGCTCGGCAGAAGGGCGGCTACGCAGCGACGGTGTGCAGTGACGTTGTACGGGATCCGGCCGAGGGGAAATTCCCCACCAAGCGGACCCTCTTTGCCTCTCCATGCCCACCTCCCCCACACTTCCACTAACAGCCAGATCGCAGATAGGGTGACCGGCTCCGTTTAGGCAGCGTGCGGGGAGTCAGGGATTACCACGATTCTTAGCTTGCTGTTAGTGCCGACCAGCTGGTACCGACCAGTTGGAGAATTACTTACTATGCGGTATCTCTCGATGCCATCTCCATGCGGTACTTGGGTACTTTCACTACCTCTTCCGTACACTACCACACCACCGCAGACAATGATGCAAGAGAATAAACCGGAACCCATGGCCCAACAGCAACATGGGATATGATATCAATGGTGGGTAAGGGCACTCGCTGCCATCCCCAGGGTCCGGGTCTCGGTAGAATGGTTGCCGGAAATCCAAGGCCAGTCAGTCCCAATGAATCGGACCTTGGCTTTGCTTGTCAGCCGAGGCACATGTCAAAGACTCCCTACCACATTCCCGAAGTCACTGTTCTTTTCACTCACACCACAGAGATCTGCTTTCCTGTGATCCTCACTCTGTGATCCTCACTCTGTGGACGACGACAACTCTTTCATCCCCCAAGAGTGCTCCCTCGACCACTACGAGTTTCTCTCCGCAATTACTCAACGACCCCCCCACTTCGTGACTCGTTGCGTGATACCCTCCTATCACCCAACATCCCACCACAACCACAACCTACCAACCACGACAAACACACTCCTCTCCCCCCCCCCCCCCAAAAAGGAACAAAAAACAAAAAACACCGCCAATATGGTCGCCGACGCCCTAATCTACCACCCCAGCGTGGCCCACTATCTCCGCTTCGTCGCCACCACCGTCGGCCGCGACAAGGTCCTGCGCGCCCTGCAGTACTTTGCCCGCTTCTACGCCTGGTACCTGTACCGCACCAACGGCTCGCCCGCCGAGATCGCCCCCTGGGACGCCGTCAAGAAGCAGTTCGGCCTGACCCGCAAGATCATGCGCGTCGGCAAGAACGTCGAGCACCTCAAGGCCGCCGCTGCCGCCGCCGACGCCAAGGCCGGCACCGTCGACCCCGTCTTGAAGTACACCGCCGTGGGGAGGCAGATGGGCTACGCCGGCTACCTGACTCTGGACATGGCCACCGTGCTCGATGCCACCGGAATCCGGAAGAGCGACGCCGCCAAGAGGTTCCAGCGGGAGGCCTATCGCTTCTGGGCCATGGGGCTGATGTGTAGTCTTGTCGCCCAGGCCTACACGCTCTACCAGCTGAGGGCGAGGGAGGCCAAGGTGGATAAGAAGGAGGGCGAGGGCGTGGTGGAGAGCAAGAGGATAGCCATGTAAGTGCTTGCCTGTCTGGTGGTGGTGCCGGTGGTGCCGGTGGGGGCAACCGTGGCTAACTATGTATCACAGAGAGCGTTCCGCCAGTCAGCTGCAGCTGATATCTGACCTCTGCGACCTGACGGTGCCCTACGCCGCCCTCGGCTGGGTCAACTTCGACGACGGCTTTGTGGGTCTGGCTGGTACCCTCAGCAGTTTGATCGGGCTGTATAGCCAGTGGAAGAAGACAGCTTGAGAGTCTGCACGGAGGGAGGCAATTTTGTTTGGAAATGGCGTTCGACATGGAGAGAGACGGCGGCAGGTTTGGGGTGATTCAATCGACAGAAATGTATCCCTTTTGGAGGTGTCTGGGGGTGTTTCTTCTTTTCACTCTTCTGCATTTGGAATGCGGCTGCAATGAGATCGGTTTTGGCTTTGCAGCATTTGTATTCTTGTTTATGCATTTTGTATGATCATGAAGGGATGTTCTGAGAGCTCTTTCCCAGGGGAAGGGACCCGTTTACATCATGCTTCTTGACCTCATTCGTCTGAGATTGTCGGAACGGTTTCCGCGCGGATTCGTGAGGTGAGCTTCTCTGAGATCTCTGTCCTCGGCAGCAGGAACGGGTCCCACAGCAGCCTCTTCGTATTAACTTATGCCACTACCGCCGCGATACGACGTAACTGCGGGTCCTTTTTTCCCCAGCGTTTTGAATGCCAGGCTCACTCGGTCGGGGGTTGCTCCAAGCAGAATGAAACGCGAAGAACATGCTCCGAGAAGGAATGGAGGATCGGTCAGGCAGCCCAGCCCAAAATTGATAGGGACTCATGCGGCGTCACTCAGGAGAGGAGAGGGAGCGTCCTACTTGGACGCCGTTTACACACGATATTCTCGCACCCTAAGGCTGGAGCCGGGAGTGTGCAGGCCAGTGTATCATGTATCGTATGCAAATATCATTCGTATCACCACCTGTAGGTCTTGTAGACTCCATCGGTCAAAGGAAGAGGAAGCATCGCTGAGGCGAGTGGTTCTAAGCTCATTGCTGCATGTACCATCTTACTATGTGGCGTCGCAGTCGACCCAGGGTGACGAATAATTCGGAAGAATGACAAAATGGGAATGAAAATTAGCATAATGACATATTCAAGCCCTCCGCCTCAAGATGCTTGTCTCCTTACAGTAACGCACTCCTCGGAAAGCCCCTAGGGCCAGTCCAGCCGGGCAAGCGTCGTCTACCCACCAGCCACCCAACCTCGTAAACCCATATCTCGATGAATCTTCCACTGGGGTGCGACCGACCGGTGCAACCACCTGAATACGCCAAGAACGCGAGTTCGAGTAGACTTACCCCGTTTATGGAAGATCCCAGGCTCAGCGGAACATCAAGTATGGATACCCACACCTTGAATACGGACCTGCTGTTCTATGAACGAGACGAGACAATAAGACAAGAAAGTTGAGGGGGACGGGACAAAAGAAGAAAATAAAGAAGAAATAGGACATGATAGAAACGGTCGAAGACGAAACGGGAACAGACAATGACGACCTGCTATATTATATATAGATAGTTCGTTCTTGGCCAGGAAAGATGAAAACACGCATGTGCGGCGGTAGAGATGTAGGTTCTCGGCCAAAGTCGACGACTGGGGCTGAACTATTTTGCTGCTCGTTTCTGCTTGCCCTGGCCCCTGGCTGAACAGACAGGAGGAGTACGTGAGGCTAAGCAGTCTTGTGGCCCCGCCCCCTTATATATGAGCAAGAATTCACGAGCGTATTTATGATTGGCGTCTCATCTCTTGTACAAAGCGATGTGTTCAACACGGCCCCTTACCTTTTATCTGCTGGGAGCATCCCACGGCCGGATTACACAAAGCAGAAGTCACGAGCATGGTGAGCGGGAACCTCCCGTGCGACTGTCATAAGTTCTGTAACCTCATCTCAGCCACGAAGAGAGCAATGATGCTGACCAAAAGAGAAAAAAGAGGTTCGACGAGGTAATTGGGAGAGGGCCTAACCAAGCATTAAAAAAAGAAGAAGAAGAAGAAAAAAAAAAGGGGGGGGGGATGGGATAAAGGTACTAGGACCAGATATTATATAGTCGAAGGACTGCTCTCCGGCCTGACTGCTGACACTACTGGTCGCCTTCTTTGGGGCTGGATGTGGCAAAAGTTGGGATATGAACGCCATGGTCCCTCCGTGGACCATTGTTCATGTCATGTCAGGCTGTCCAATTCTGTTCAGATATTTGTAAGGCTGCCTGTGCCATTAGATGGCGATGGCTCATTCATAAGAATGTTGCATGGTGACGACCTGCAGCGATCCCACGTGGGCAATCTCAAGCACTCCTCCTGGACGAGTGTAAAACAGAACCCTCCCCCCCCCCAATCTGGAATATGTTGCTGTGAGGGGACAGAGGTTGATAAAGCATGCCAAAAATGGTCCACGATTTCAAATGATAGCCAGTCAGTGTCATGTCCCAAGCTCACAGGCGGGCAGTCTCAATAGCTGAGCCGTTACGCACCAAACCAGCCAACCACGCGTCCGCAGCTTTCACGGCCGCCAGCCACCAGCCACCAGTCCAGCAACCTGCAGACCTGCCCATATAACCAGGATCGAATGTCCGCGGTCACTGGGTAGATGGTCGAGTGGTATTGGTTCCAACCCATCTAATTCCACACGCAATCTTAAGGTTGCGAGTTCGAGTCTACCCAGTAACGACTTTTCGTACACGAGGCTTTCCAATCGGCGTGCCGCAGGGAACTGCGGTGGTGATATGGCCCCCGAGATCGTCCGAGGGGAAAACCACACGACAACCTCCCTGTCTGATGAAGGCAGCACGGGTGCTACGTCCCCGGTGCTGTTGAGGATGGGGATGCGGACGGCGGATAGAGATTAGGGCCACTCGACACCGGGGCCCGAACTCTTTGCTTCGCTGAAAAAATGGCCTTTGTTTTTGGAGGTCAGCATCTCGACACATCCTGATCATCAATTAGCAGAGAGGACCGACCGTTTTACCACCTACCTACCTGACTGCCCTGCCGGTGTGCCCTGCCAGTCTTTCCATGCCACTTTGAAGTCGTCACCAGTCAGCATCCAAACTACGCATTCCTCAGCACCATGCATAATTTCGCCTGCATCACCAACTCCTCATTCAACACTTTGTGACCAACTTTCGCATCTTCATCGATTCTCAACCATCATAGTTCCTGACTTTTGATCACCTAATCTGCTCGATCAGTATTACCACTCACAACCCAATCCTGCTCCCGACGTCCCTCGCAATCGCCATAAACGTCTCTGCCCTCTCACTCTCCGGCTCCGCGACGACCGTCGGCTTTCCCTCTTGCGCGTGACTGCCAATATTCTGATGCAGCGGGATGTCGCCCAGAAACGAGATATCGTGCTCCGAGCAAACCCTCTGCACACCGCCGCTCGTGCCGAAAATGTGATGCTGCCCGCCGCAGTTGGGGCATGTGAACAGCGACATATTGTTGACGAGACCCAGGATCGGCACGTTGACCTTCTTGAACATGTTGATGCCCTTGACGGCATCTTTGACGGAGAGGGTGTGGGGGGTTGTTATTATCACGGAGCCTGTCGGTAGGGTTTGTGAGCACAAGAGCTGGGTAGGTGGGTTGTGGAGGAATGGGAGGGTGAGTGTACCGTCTAGGACGATTTGCTGCGTGATGCTTAGCTGCGTATCGCCTGTACCTGGTGGGAGATCGAGGACGAGAACATCAAGACCGCCCCATTCGACTTCGTGGAGGAGTTGCTGTAGTGCCTTCATGACCATCATCCCGCGCCATACCACAGGCGCCTCTTCGCCGACGAGGTACCCCATGGACATGGTCTTTACTCCATAATTTGACAACGGTAGCAGTTGATTATCTGTCCCAGGGTGTCAGACAGAAACGCCTCATCATGATGTCTCCAATATCAGGCTACCCATACTCTGCGATAACCTCGGTTCCTCATTCAAATTAAACAACGTAGGAATCGACGGGCCAAAGATGTCCGTGTCCAGGATACCAGACCTATGTCCCAACCTCGCAAAGGCCAGCGCCAGGTTCGCAGCCACGGTGCTCTTCCCGACGCCGCCTTTGGCAGAGGATACCGCTATCACCTTGGATACATCCTTGATCTTGCGGCGCTCGGGCAGGCCACGCTGCATCCGGGGGATGGAGCCAGTGCGTGGGAGACCCTCGAGATGGATGTTAGCCATTCATGTATCATCAAGGCTGAAATGACAAACGAGGCTTATTTACCAAGGGGTTTTCGTGCTGCAAGGCCTGCAAAGTGTGGAAGAAGCGGCGTTGTATGGGAGCCATGACGGGGAGTGAGGACATGGTTCACATCCACTATACACCTCTCGCCGCTAGAATGAGACGAGGAGAAACAACAAGATCACTTCACCTCATCTCTGGAAACCGGGAGTATGGAAAAGAAACAAAACCCCGGAAAAGAACGGTGATTGTTTCCCACTCCGAGGTCTCGAGAAATTCGACTGCCCGGACCAACATCATCGATGTGAAGAAGACTCGATGAGGCTCACACGGATGTCGTTGAATTTCAACACCGGGAGCCCCCTGATCACCGGTGCGGGCCGCCTTTTCCCACGCAACCAATCCGCTATTCGACACGCCCAGCCAGCCTGCCGGGATCAGGGCTGCCGGGATCAGGGGCCCCGCTAAAAAGTTGAGAAGCTGCTCGAGAGAGCATTTTCTGCTCGCGCCCGCAAAACTAGAAATCTGATTCTCTGCATCCACAAACCACCTTTTCGCGGGCTACAAGACCATGGCGCCCACCACGACCTTGCGCGCGAAGAAATTCGCTCAGTTCGAGGAGAAGGCTGTCAAGGGTACGTACACCTTCTTTCAAGTTTTGGGAGGCAGAGGAAAGTATGCTGACTGGGAATTGCAGATTTCGATCCCGAGGCGGATGGCGCTGTGGATGATGGAAGTGACAGCGAGGAGGAGGAGGGGAACGATGCGGAGGGGACGGAGCACTACGTCTCTGTCGGGTATGTTGCATTTCTGCTTGTTTGTCTTCGCGGCTGTATTACTGACTTCTTGTGCGCAGAAAATCCAAACTCCGCCAAAAGGAACCTCCCGCCCTTGGCCCCAAGTACAGCGGCGTCCGGGTGAGCCGCGCAGCCCTCGATGACAGCAGCGACGGCGAGCCAGACGGCGATGACGATGAAGTGTCAGATGAGGAAGAAGAAGAAGAGCAGGACTCTGCAGAGTACGATGACCCCGACACGGCTGACCTTGAACGGGACAACATCATCGACGACGAGGAGATTGACAGCGATGAGGCCTTTGAGGAGGGCGAGGAGGAAATGTTCAAGAAGAGGGGCTTCACGTTCAAGGATAGCAAGGCTGCTACCAATGGAAAAGACACCCCGAAGCCGCTCGCCAACGGGCGGCCCAAGAGACTCGTCGCTGCGGACTTCATGTCCAGCTCAGAGGGCTCTGGGAGTGAGGAAGAAGACGACGAGGCTGAGTCTGATCTTGACGGCGACTCCGAAGATGACGCTGGTGCGCAGGTTGACGAGTCCGAGGCAGGAGACAGCGCCAGCGACGACGAGGACGAATCGGAGGAAGATTCGGACGAAGGCTCTGACGAAGAAGACGGGAGCGAAGACGAGGAGATGGGCGGTATGGAAACGGGCGACACCACTGCTGATCTGCGCAAGCTCCTGAAGAAGGAGCAGGCGGATCAGAAGGACATCATCTCCGGCGTATCGCAGGCCGTCAAGGCGGATGCCGAAAAGGGCGTTGCGGTTCGACAGCAGCGGCGAAGCTACGACTCCCTCCTGAACCTGCGCATACGTCTGCAAAAGGGTCTCGTGGCCATTAACTCCCTGTCCGTAGCGACCGACGACAACGACCTGGACAAGCACCCCTACGAAGCAGCGGAGGAGGCCGCCATCAAGCTGTGGACCGCCATCGACAATTTCCGAACAAACCTCCTCCCCGAGCCTAAACGGGGCTCCAAGCGCAAGCTTGTCCCGGATGCCGACACCACCAATGAGGAGCTGTGGGAAGACATGCAAGACACAGAAGTGCGCGCCAGCGCCAAGCGCAAGAAGATCCTGGAGAAATGGTCCCAAAAGGTCAAGTCCACGACCACCAATGCCAACAAGCAGCGCCAGCTCAGCGCCGCCACGGGGACACAGTCTCTCACCTCGGTGTTGGAGAACCAGCTCCTCAACGCGGACCGGCTGGTCAAGCGCACGCACGTGCCGCGTTCGTGCGCGCCGATCCAGGCTTCCAAGAAGATGGCCGAGGATCCATCTATCTACGACGACGCGGACTTCTACCAGCTGCTGCTGAAGGAACTGGTGGACCAGCGCAGCAGCGACGGCACGAACGGCAGTGCGCCTACGGTTCGGTACACGGCGATCAAGGAGGCCAAGACGCGCAAGCAGGTCGATCGAAAGGCAAGCAAGGGGCGGAAGTTGCGATTTACGGTGCATGAGAAGCTGGAGAACTTTATGGCTCCGGAGGACCGGAGGGGGTGGGAGGAGGATGCTGTTGATCGGCTGTTTGGTACGCTGTTTGGGCAGCGGTTGGGGTTGAGGGAGGATGGAGGGAGCGAGGAGGAGGATGAGGCGGATATGGCGGAGGAGGGGTTGAAGTTGTTTAGAAGCTAGATTGCATGCCACGTGGGGGTATGGTTGATGAGCATACCTCTGTCGACTGAATATTCTTCGCAGTTCTTGGAAGCATACCAGCCGGCCCAGCATAGAGAGACGAGAAGAACTATGTGAACAACCAGGTGCAAGACAGGACCTCCCAATGCATCGTGATGGCGTTGCTGCTCCTCACGCAGCCGAATCCTGGACGCGGCTCTCATGATGGGAAAGACATGATAGAAAGCCAGAGACCCTGCCAGCATGCTACTGACACTACCGCACTTGTCGCGGCTCCAGACGAGGAATTGGAGGCACAGGATGTTGACGGCGCAGAGCAGGCCGCCGTAGCTTCTGCAGATCAGTACCGCCTCCGGGGAGGGGTTGGCGTTTCGGAGCTGCTTCTTAGGCTGGAAAATGAAGGAGATGGTCGCTGAGAGCGTCAATTGTTATGGTTATTGTTGTTGATGTTGTTGTTGTGTGTGATGTAGCATACCTGGCACCTCGACCAGCAGGTGAAGGAGGATGGGATAGTGGGAGGGATGCATGCTGAGAATGAAGGTGTTGGCGGGCGATGCTCCGGTTCGGTTCCGATGGGGAGTACTGTAACCGGGGCCGACGTAGTCGATGATGATGGTGCAGGTGGTTAAGTATCACGTCAGCCTTGTTTAGCGGTGGATGCATGGAGGCTGGACCGGGGCAGGACAGCATCCCCAAACGGGAAGGGTCTGGCGGTTCTGGGCCGGAACAAGGGAGCAGCTTTTCCGGAACGTGCAGGTGCGACGATCATGTCATGGACGGTTGGACGGTGCAGGATGCAAGGTTTGGACCTGCTACAGGAGCCAGGGCCTCTCAGTTTCAAGTCGCCGGAAAAGCTTGTGCGCAAATCAGGGACATCAGGGACTCATCCTGTCGTCATACGCACCAGCAGGTAGAGAGCCTCAATCGATGCCTCGGCCTGGATGGCTACGGCGGGAAGGGACATTGTTTCACCACTGCGGGCGCAGGGGAGCATCAACTGGTACCGACCATGACCACTGTATGATGTGTGTGTTCTTTCCATAGTCGGTCACTCCTGCCCGGGGGCGCAACTTGGAGCGGCACTTCTCCTCCTGCCTCAGAATCGTCTTCGTCATCTTTGGCCAGAGCCTTTCACTCATTCCCTCTAGTTCACCCTCTAGTCCACCCTCTAGTCCACCCTCTAGTCCACCCTTTCGTTCACCCCTTGGCCGCTCGCCCAGGAACAGCCCTTCAGGCCAAGCACAACGGACCCACTGTCCGTGGCCTCGAGATCCTGATCATTCGAGCAAGTGATCCTCCGACAGCCCACTTGCCTTGACGTTGACGTTGAAGCAAGCGACGGCACGTGGTCGCTCCACTACAAATTCAACCACCCAAGCCTGTGGTCCGGTTTGTACGGCGTGGATAACATCAGACAGCTCATCGCAAGATCATTGGTGTCTGTCAATCGAGTTGCGAACTCACGAGATCGAGAGCCTCACGAGCTCCCAGCTCCAGCAGCCCTGCAGGAATGTCGTCCTCAGGCATGTCGTCCTCAGGAATGTCGTCCTCCAACAGTTTTGGGCAGCTTGACCTGTCCATCTTGGGCATTGGCACCCAGTATCCTCCTTTCGCACTCAAGCCAGACGCCGTAGATACCCTGGTGAAACGATTTCACAATGCAGACGGTGCCTCCATGAAAAAGGTCTTGTCCATCAACCGCTTCACCGGCATTGAGGTGAGTCCTTTGCCCTCACCACCATCCTATCTATGCTCAGGACAGCAGACTGAATTCTCCACCCAGACTCGCTCTTCGATAGGGGACCCTGACCACCCAGTGGTCAATCATCCCGAGCCCCCTTCAGTAGAGGAACTTCACCAAGTCTTCATCAGTGAGGGTGTTCCATTGGCCGTGAGCGCTGCACGGAAGGCCATTGCGGAGGCCAGGATCAACCTCGCGCAAATTGTCAGCTACTACGAGTCTCCCGAGCCCACCCAGTCAGACCGTCTTGGACTCATCCCTCTTCATTTCCACGATAGAGATGGCATGCTGACCCTATCTTAGACGCATGTCGTTTCCACAACCTGCACGGATAGTGCAAACCCTGGATACGACCAATTTGTTTGCGACGGGCTGGGGTTCACTCACCAGGTCGAGAAGGTCCTCCTTCACGGCGTCGGCTGCGCAGGTGGGCTCGCCGCCCTACGCACTGCGGCAAATCTGGCCTTGGGCCACAGTTTCAGAGGAAAGCCAGCACGGATCCTGGTGACAGCGCTCGAAGTGAGCACGACTCTTGTGCGAAGCGAGCTTGACTCCATCGACAAGCTGGATGAGACGAGGATAGGGGCTTGCTTATTTTCGGACTGTGCGAGCGCCGTCGTTCTCAGCAACGGGATAGGCGACGAGTTGTGTGGCTCGAAACCTCCCATCTACCAACTGCTTGGCTGGGACCATCGAATTGTGCCGGATACTGTCCATGACCTGGGATTCGATGTCCATCCCCATGGCTGGAAGGTCATTTTGACCCCTCGGGTGCCCAAGATCGCACAGAACGCACTGCAGCCCACCTATACCGATCTCATGTCCTCGCTAAAGCTACCTCCGCCATGGCAGAACGCCAAACCAGCTGACTTCGACTGGGCGATGCATCCTGGGGGAGCTACCATCTTGACCGGGGCAGAGAAAACAATGGGACTGATGCCCGAGCACATGCGTGCCAGCTACGACGTCTACATGAACCATGGCAACTCGAGCAGTGCCACCATATTCAGTGTATTGGATCGCATGCGGAGCAAGGATATGGATCGCTGCACGCCGAACGACAGAGGTCCGAAGGAATACGTCGTGGGCTGCGCGTTTGGACCGGGCGTGGCCGTGGAGATGTGCATGCTGAAGAGGAACTTGAGTCTGAGACCGGAGGACGCTGGCCTGCAGACGCCACCGGAGACGGAGAGCGAAGTGAGCAGCGACAGGAGCGAGGACGGCGACGAGAGCATCAAATCGGAGGATGGCTATGTTGACGAAAAGGCTGGCGTACGAGGAGCAGGGGTAGAAGGGGAGAAATTCATAAGACAGGCGCTTGCATCTGTAGAGTTGGACTGAGTGACGGATATCCTCAGCGGAGACGAGGTTTGGAATCTTTGGGAGCTGGGAATGGGGTTGGCATTATACCTTGGAGAGAGACGAGATCGGTCCGTACATAAAAACACATAGATCTTCGCTGAGACAATAGATACTGGTCTGTGAGAACGAGATTGGGGACAGGAATGGACAGAGGTAAGGAAGATGGGATGGGATGGGATGGAAGTGAGATGAGATCGAATGCATGAAACATACATGTATTGGGCAAGATTGTTGTCTCGAGGTTTACCTGGGATGATGAGTGTGACTGTGGGTCCTATCGTATTGTTTCGAACTAACTATCAGGTAGGTATGTAGCGAAGCTAGTAGGGTATCAATCAGCAATATCTCGTCCAACTTCGAATCGTGCAATTCATCCTGTCGTCGAGTCATTTTCTTCGCTCGTATGCTTTGCTTTCACCCTGAGCCTCCCATCCACATTATGCATATTGTCATGTACCCAGCTGGCGAGAGAGTCGACAGAGTTGATTTGGTTGAGAGCAGGTGAAGTCTGCCAAAAGCTTGGTTCAGAGGTCTGTTGTTTCTCTCTCCCTCTTCCCCCAAGCGTGACAATCCTCAGGAAACCCAGCTCTCCCCGTTCTCCCGACCACCTCCTCATCGTCACCAAACCGGAACAACCCCCCCCCCCAGCGGGGGAGGGGCCTTAAGTCGCCTTCTCCCCATCAACGATATTCTCCACCTTTCTCTCCTTCCCGGCATCCTCCACCCCGCTCTCCTTGCCCGGATCCTCCAGGCCCCTCTCCTCCAGGCTGCCCAGGCTCTCGCCTCTCTTGAGCCCCAGCTGGCGCGTGTCCCAGCCCTGGCTCTCGAGGTAGACGCGGAAGCGCTCGTCCTCCTTCTGGATCGTGTCCTGGCCGATGTGGGGGATGCAGAAGAGCACGAGCGCGGCGCTGAGGAGGCACAGCGACGAGGACACGTAGAAGGGGTACTGCGCCGAGGCGGTGGTGTTGTCGCCACCGGCCGCCTGGATGTACTTGAAGATGTAGGTGCCGATGAAGGCGCCGATCTTGCCGCAGGCGGCGGCGATGCCGTAGTACATGCCGCGGATGCCGGTGGCGGAGGTTTTGGAGGCGAGGAGGCCGATGCTGTTTGCGGGGGGGGGAG